>VCRD01000392.1:271101-298335 GCA_006783055.1 Trinorchestia longiramus
CTTGCAGTTGGATTGTGTTGACTTGTTCTGAAGCAATTATTGCTTTAGCTCAGTGGTTTTGACGCCATCTTCTGTATTTCGTGTGTATGAGACGAGCTTCAGGATTTGTCTGTCTGTTTTGACTTCGTTGTGGGCGTGAGAAGTAAAATACTGCGAAATTATTAGAGCAAGTGACATTTCAGAAGCTTTGAATTTTAAAGTTATCACGTGGCTCATATTGTTTAATTGTGTCCTATTTGATAATGTCATTAAATATATAAGATAGAAAGTAAAACTGAACTATGTCGAAACAACGTGTTTGTTGTATTACAAGTGTGTGGTTGTGATACGAAGAGACAAAGGATTGTTCTATTCTTCCATTATGAAGCTTTCCTTCAAATAAAATCACTAACTCTATTGATAAAAAATGATCAATAATATTTCATCACTTCTGAGTTCATATACATCATTTGAAGTTGATTTGCTGATAAAAGTGCATGTCTTAAGGAAGGACATCATTTTCAGGTTCATCATATACAAACATTGCTCAATTGACTGGATTACCATTTCAAATAAAACCTCCCAGATGTTCTACTTTGTTCTTTCTCTTTTAATTTGTTCAAAACGAGAAAAACTTAAGTCGAGTGTTTTCTGTTGTGTTTTAGAATATTAACTTACGAATGTTTCTTCTTTTACTTTTTAAAGTTTGATGCTAATGGGCATGATGTCTATTTCATATGTTTAGGTTAATAATTATTCTTGGGAAAATAATTCGTTAAATGAATGTGTGCTTCCTACGGTAGGATGGACGACGCGCGTTATGCAGGAATTTCTTTGTATCAAAACATAAGTGGAAGAGTGACGGTTTCTTCAAATTTCCTGGTGCATCATCCCCGTTTTTATTATTTCGATATCAATCAAGATTATTTAATTGTCTATGATGCTTTGCACTGTATAAGTATTTTCACACAACTTAATTATCACTGTAGTCGAGTGATCAAACTGATTGACTAGGGTTGTCATGTCCCTGGTTCGAATCTACACGCAACATTCACATTTTCTCCTGCTAGTGACGCACGGGACCAGGAAGACTGACTGACGAACTCCTCAAGCTCCCAGAGCCTCGTCCGCGTCCCTACGAGCCTCTACCTCAAGTCACATGAACGACGGGCAGTAGCTGGAAGCATGATCACTAGTCTTAAGTTGTTAGTATTAAGAACTGAAAACTCAATATATATATCTATATATATATGATATATATATATACATATATATATATATATATNNNNATATATATATATATATATATATATATATATATATATATATATATATATATATATATATATGTATATATATATATCATGTATATTAAATTACAATGAAGTTTCTTTCAGTTTCCTTTCACTAACTATAGAATAAAAAATTCCTACGCCATTTGGAAATCAATGATTCATTCGATAGAAACGTGTTAGGAAACGTCCATAGGATATCTGCTTGAAATTGCGCTACATCATTCTTTTCCCCCAGTCCTTCCGTTGCTGAGTCACTAATTCTGTGTGACATGCCCCGGAACCTAATTAGGTCTCGGGATAACTTTTGTCGCGTCGAGGGACAAACACACGCTCTGGCCTCTCACATCTTACAGATTACGGAACTGCGTTAAGTCACACGCGCAAAAATCTTCCACATAAGCGAATTATATATAGGAACGAATAAGATAAGAATAATGAGTTCTTTTTTTCATCATTTAGAAGGTTAGAAAGAGTTGTCTTAATACATACAACACTGCAGCTAACTCACAATCATACATACCGTGAAAAAAGAATTAAACATTTCTATAGTGGTGGTAGTATTTAAATCAGTTTGATTTCCATTTTTCATAACTTTAAATTTAAAATATTATCAGTCATCCATAAATTAATATCCCCTGCATACCTGAGGTTATACGCTGCCTGATGGAAACGGTTAAGAACTAGTAAACTAAATGTTAACTATGTGAGTATGAGACCTGGTAACATAGTCTGAGTGTTGCTCTTCCTGTTGTGTTGTGACGCCGCTTGTGCATCACAAAACTCGTCAATAAGGACGTAGGCCAAGGACTGAAACTCCTTCCCTGATACCAGTAGATTCGAAATTTGCCCTAGAACTAATCGTGTAATTATGCTCTTGTAAAGATGAATATAATATTCTGCATTTACATGTAATACATTGTTTCTGTTTTACAGGAAAAAATGCTTCACTTTTACATTATCTTCCCTCGTGTGAGTCCAAGATTGGATAAATTGTCGGAAAAATGATTAATTTATTTTTTCAATTTCCAAGACTCCGGAAAAAAGCTAAACATAGTAAAAAAATTAGATGTTCGGACTACAGCGTTAGGAAAATAAATCCTTGCTATAGCTTACTATATAAAGGTCCCACAAAAACTCATGGCTAAGTCGAAACACATGGAATACAAGGCAACTACTCACGATGGATACGAAACTGGCTCACTGGTCACACTCAACGCATGGTCATTCACGATCAAGCAAGTGATTCAACGCTTGTAACATCAGGAGTCCCTCAAGGGGGCGTTTTAGGTCCGTTCCTCTTCATCATCTACATCAACGACCTTGATGTCGGAATCATGAGTAAAATTAACAAATTCGCCGATGACACGAAACTCTGTCACAAAGCATTCACCGAAAGGGACAGAGTAACTATTCAATCATACCTCAATCGTCTTTTACGATAGACCGAAATCTGGTAAATGGGTTTCAACATTAATAAATGTTCAATAATGCACGTTGGTGCAAATAACCGGCATTTTCAACACACGATGAATGACATACCCATTGAAACAGTCCAGCTACAAAGAGATCTAGGCGTCCTTGTCTCTGAAAATCTCAAACATGACAAACAAGTTGAAAAAAGCGTCAAAAATGCTAGCAGGATTCATGGTTTCATTGCACGAAATTTTGAATACAAGTCAAAGAACATAATATTACCGCTCTATTAAGTGCTAGTTCAGCCACATTTGGAATATGCAATGCAACTCTAGTCTCCTACCCTACAAAAAGATATTAATAAAATGGAAAAAACTCAGCGTAAAGCAACAGAGATGATTCCAGAACTCCGCAATTTCAGCTACGAATGACGTGTTCAACGCCTTGAACTTATCTCCCTAGAACAAAGAAGACTGCGAGGACAACTTATTGAGACCTATAAGTATTTCAACGGCCTTAACGATGCTACTCTGGATGGGTTTTTCGAAAGGGACGGTAACATGCGAACCAGAAATAACGGCCAAACATTAATACTGAGAAACTGCAAGACATCCTAAGCTATGAACTTCTTTCCCTTTAAAATTGCTGCAACGCAGAACCGGCTGCCCGAAAACGTCATTTCTGCTGGCACTGTGAATGCATTCAAAAATCGTCTCGACAAATATTGGATTGCGAACTCCCCAGTATTATAACGTACTGATTCTATGTCCCTAAATCCCAGAGCCAGTGTATGATGGAGATAAATGCGCGTGACTGAAATGTCTGTAGATAAGTGAACTGCGTGTACGTGACTGAATTGACTTACGGGATTAAGATGTACGTGGATGATTGATGGATGTACTTTAGACGGCATGGGACTTAGGTATCAACCCAAGAATGGGCCAAACGGCTCATTTTATTGCGGTTTTCTATTCTATTCCATTACTAAAAATTTGTTGTTTGGCTCGTGTTTTATTTTGATGTTGTAAAGGTAGTCCTAAATTCTTTGTCTATGTTTGATCAAACTCATTTATTTTCCATATATGCTACAAACAAACAAGGTAATTGTTTTAGATGTGATGATTAGCAGGTGCAAAAGATGAGTTCTATCTTTCAGCAGTCAAATTGCACCTCAGGAATTGCCCATTAGCATAAACCTTCAAGTGGAGGGAATACCTAGAGTAAGTTGGCTTCAAAAGTAATGAAGAGTATCTTGCAAAAATTTATATTTTCAAACGTATATTTTCTATATTTTTCCTTTTTGTCCCCAAAAGGGAGAGCTGCTAATGAGCATTTCCTCCAATACTGCACAAACTCCGCAGGAATTTGTTCCCAATCGCTAATCTTTAAAAAATCAAACATTTCTCAATCATGCATCTCATTATGGACTACACAGAAAGGACTAACCCTCCGATGCCTCTAAGGTCCAAAATCGCTCGAGATCTTAGAAGATTTCCGCCTTTATGGACGACTGAGTTTGCCGTTCGTAAAGGAGACCCCATTGTTTTAATCATACATGTCTAATTCTTTAGATTTATAGCGATCATAATGCAAGAAAAAAGAATTAGGATATAGGATTTAGTGGGAAAACCTGCGGCAATAGACGGCTGAGAGAAGAGGTCACTTTTAAAGGTTATCTCGCTATGACGGACGGCAATTGCCAGACTACGCAAGTGAGAGGGAGGCCGCCGTATTGCTTCGCAATACTCAATAACGCATGCAATTATACAGTACATATCAGAAATATTTTTTTAATGAGTTATAGGAATTACATAAGCCTTGGTAAACAAAATTATTTTAGTGGATAATTTTGCTCAAATAGATTTAATTGACGGATTTAGACAAACATAAACGGGAATGTTCGATGAAACTAGAGAATATTTTAAAAGAATCTCAACAAAAACATGTTCAAGTCTTTAACAAACAATCACAGAAGGTTATATGTAACACATCATCAAAGTTTAAATTAGGAAGCTTAGGTTACACAACACACATTCTTTCATACCCGAGTTTTGAGTTGGTGTGATGAGTGTACAGGTTGTAGTGTACAGATAACTTTATTTATTTTAGGCTCCGGACCTGCAACTTATTTAACGCCTTGTGAAATAAAATAAGGTTCCAATATCAACAAATCGAAGGCAATTGCTATTGAAACAAGAATCGAATTTCACGTGGATGCGTTGCCTGCTACCTGCCGCACCAGGGTGCCCCACCAACCTTAATTTGATCTTCTCTAATAGAACATGAAGACTTAACTCCAGCTTCTCCTATGGAGCCTCGCAGCTTAGTTTGGTCTGCCGAATTGAGTCTTTCTTAGGACTTTCTTAGAGCAACACAGCGTCCAGGACAACATCGTCTTCGTAGCAAACATTCACGCGACGCGATTTCATGTCCCAGAAAATAGACAGGCACGTTAGTTATTGAGTAAATCATATTTACTGCCGTGTAATTTATTAATTAGTCAGTTGTTTGTAAATTATTAGGCTGCTGTCGTGCTTCAAAACGCGTCAACTTGTCCCGACTGAGAAATTATTGCAATGTTCAGTAAAATAGAATTCAACACACACAGATAGTCCGTTCTAACATTTCTCAAAATGTCTTTACAAGAAATAAAAATTACCCAAACTAAAGGAATTGTTTTGGTCACCTGATGATATTATTCGTACACAACTCTAGCATTAAGTAATGAATGATTATTCCACCTTTTAATCGTGACTGGTGAAACAGACTTCAAAGCAAATTTTAAGGTATCCCATAATGCTCCATTGAAGTAAAGTGCGGTACATCTGCAAAAATTTCACGCTTTATAATTGTCAAGTCTAATGAGTCCCAGCACAAATTCTGCATCTGATTACCAACAACTCGGTGTATATGAGTGTCTTTTCGAGTGTTTGTCTATGTATCAATTGGTACTAATAATGAACACTAATTTATTGTGATTGTTTTAAATTTGTTTTAGTTACAGTACTTTGTTTCAGAACATCATACAGTACAGAACAGTACTTTGTATTGATGATCCTCGGTGTAATTAGTAACACTTTTCCCTCGCTGCCATCACTGCAATTGCGATGCTTTACTTAAACTCGTGGGTTGATTTAGCCTAAAACAGGACACTTGTACTTCGCAGCACGTTAGTGTCAGCACTGTAGCTGTTAGCGCCAGCACTGTAGCTGTTAGCGCCAGCACTGTAGCTGTTAGCGCCAGCACTGTAGATGTTAGCGCCAGCACAATAGCTGTTAGCGCCAGCACTGTAGCTGTTAGCGCCAGCACTGTAGCTGTTAGCGCCAGCACTGTAGCTGTTAGCGCCAGCACTGTAGCTGTTAGCGCCAGCACTGTAGCTGTTAGCGCCAGCACTGTAGCTGTTAGCGCCAGCACTGTAGCTGTTAGCGCCAGCACTGTAGCTGTTAGCTCCAGCACTGTAGCTGTTAGCGCCAGCACTGTAGCTGTTAGCGCCAGCACTGTAGCTGTTAGGTTAGCGCTCTATGATATCAACATTTCGATCGCTCTAGTTGGTGAACACGAGTCTTGATTTACGCAAAATATAGTTCGCACTCGCGTCGGTAACAACGCACATAATTCGTTGTGTACGAGAGAGCGTACGAGAAGCAAGGAAGAACGTATTATTATTGTCTGCTTAATTACGCCCGCCCTCGCTGAGTCTGTGTTGCTTATCACCAGCAGCCGAGGATAGTGCACAGTTTGCCTGATCATTTGTTCCTGGACCAATGAACAATTTGCAAGGGATTTGTGGTCTCGGACGATGCTATTAATTAGAAAAAGTTTAATTGGTTTGTTTTCTTTGTGCATTATCAATAAATTAAAGAGTGATGACATGGAGATCGCGTGGACGTAAGTCTTCAGAGTCCATAGCCTGCATTTAAAGTCCTCATTCCTTCTTTAACGTTAGGAATAATTTTAATTCAACCATGAATACTTGGCTTGCCTTGTTCAGCTGATATCCAGCACTGAAATGAGTTATGACCTTGCAATTAGTGCCACGAGGAATATTCATGAATACAAATTCAATCTAACTTGAGTTACAACGGGGTAAGAAATTTGCCAGTATTCCTTGTATTACCGAATACGTAAATAAAGTTCAATGCAAATATATGGAAAATACGCTTTTGCTTAAATAGAGTATGACAGCAATAACAGATTTAAGTCTCTAGTATATTTATCAGACCTTAATTAATAACAAGTCCATAAAAACAAAACCTAGTATTTGGTACTTAAATAAGAAACTTGCTGTTATTGAGATGCATATATTACTTAAAGAAGAGAGAGGCTTCTCAGATTTCTCGTTCAGTTTCTAGCGTTGATAACAGTGAGCTGTCTGGGTAATAACAGACATGAGATGGTAAAATGTTCAGGAGCTTTCGAGCAGCTTGACACATTCGAACGTTTTTAAAGTTTTGCATCTGTCAGCACTGGAAGATTTAGCGTTCATGTATTGGGCCAGGAGAAAGAGACGGGGGCGAGAAGGCTGTAGATCAACCTGAAATAGGCCCTCCCAATAGAAGTAGTGCCGTCTGGTGGTTGCATGGATGACAGAAGGGCATTCACTGGGTTGTGTTGAGCATCTCATCAATTTTCCAGCAGCAGTTTGGCTAAAACATTCATTTGAACTTTGTTGATCCGAAACTCAAACGTACGCACTCGCACAAACGCAAAACAGGGAACAGGAACGAAGGGCGAGATGTTTGTCCACGGCGTGATTGTCACAAGTTCATCCTAGCGTTCTGCACTTGTCATCTCCTGATTCCATTATACACAGTTGTTGCTGTGTATAGTGTTGCTGTGTTATACACAGTTGTTGCTGTGTATAACAATACACAGTTGTTGCTTGCTTGGTCCGTCTCTCTGTCACGCTCTTAAGGATTTAGATGGGAGAAAATTCGGTATACATTGTCAGCTTCGTATTATGGATACCAAAGGCATATCCTTCAGTGTAGAAGCTCCTTCGCAAAGCTCGCGTCCACTGGCAAATCAAAAGAAAAAATCACTGAGAAACACGTAAATTTTCACGTGTGGGTCTACTAGTCTTAAATAATCCAAAGTTTGTATCCTGGATACTCAATTGGACTACAAGTGCACGTTTGGAAAATCTGTTGCCGTGATGACGGTAGTGGGGAAACTTCAAGAAATAAAGTAAATAAACAAATTCTTTTCCTCCTCTGTTACTGCTCCCTAAGTTACAGCTGTTGTAGCGCCCTTTGTTGCTTGAATGTATCTAACCTTGCTTCAAATTTATTTGATTATTAACTAACGTTTATCTCGCTTTCAATTACTTAGTTTATGTTTTACTTTCGGATTGAATGTCTGTTGCTTGCAGTGCCTTAAATTTCATTGAGAATTTAGTTGCATGTAACTTAATTCGCTCCCGGTCTCAATGAAATTTCTACTGCAATTCAGACGAGAATTGCACAAACGAGAATTACTACCACAACTTGCCTCATAAAATCCTATAGGTTAGCAAGTGTTAAGATTGATATCATCGACGTGCTGTATTGGATGATGAACATCATAATGGATGATAACTTCTAGTTTATGCGAGAAAACCTTTGTGTTGCTTTACTACTATGAATTGGTGTGTTTTGAAACTACTCACATCTATCTACCCTGATAAGTGAGCATCCAAAAGCGTTAATGTGTTTCATTTGTTTAGGGAAAACTGGATACTACTTACAGGCTTTCAACTCGAGTAGAATTAACCAACAATATGTGTGTCTTCTCTTGTTAATTTGAACCTCCGTGTTTGTTATGTTCATGGCTGGACTAACTGATAAATGGACTGATTAAAAAAGGGCTGAATCTTCAATTGAACGTTAACAATTCATAAACTTTGCAATTATATTAATTGCACGTTAGGAGTCCGCCAGTCTAATTGAGAACGCTATACATTAATAGAGGCTGGGAGTCCTGTATCAAAGCCGGCTCGCTATCTCTTCCAACAAATGGCTTATAAAAAGTTATATTCAAATTGCCGGGTTCTCGACTCCACTACAAAAGGCATATCATGTACTCATTAAAATTTCATTCGTATTTAATTAACTTCTATTGTCGATACGAAGAATTTCAGTTTTTCATGAGGATGCAATTATAGATGCATAAAAAACTGCGAATATGAGTTCAGAGCTCCATCTCCTACCGATGAAGATGTCGGAATGTTTAGTTGGCGTGTACAGCTCTTCTGAATGTCCTTCTCTTCAAATCATAGAATCAATTAGAGCGTAGTCTTAGACTTTGATTACAATTAATTTCATCGTGAACATTTCTGCCATGTAGGAGTTATCCTATTACTGCTGTTATAAGTACGCATGTAGAGCCCTGCATAAGTCAAGTAACTGTTGGTACAAGGAGCATCACTTACGACAAGCACTCAAGAAATTTGTTATGTTTTCCGTTAATTAAGATCTGACAGCAACCACGATGGAGAATTTGAGCAATCTCCGCAGTACGTCGGTGACAGTTGAGCTAGTGCATGCAGCATTTGCATCACTCGCATCGATAGCGCATGATGCTTATCGTATGTAGTTTATCGAGTTCAGTCGTATATTTGTTGTTTTCAGCCATTTGGTGTTCATTGTTCTAGAATTATACTCGCAATTCTTGCTGTATGTGACGCCAGTTGTTCATGCTTGTTAGCCTGGATCTCTGTTTTGTTGCACAGCAATTGTAGCTCATCGACAAGCATTGGCCTGTGCCTTGTCCACATCCTGATACAACTATTAGCAACAAACACAACTGCTTGTTTTATGACCACGACAACGGCCTCTTGACTAGACAACTAGTGCACATTTGAGTTTTAGTTAATTTTTAGTTTTGTTTGTTAATTGGTGAGTTTAGGTAAATTTTTCTCTGGCGTGAATGTAGAGTTTTGTGTTGATAACGTGAGTAAATTGCGCAGAATTTTGATTTTCAAGTATCTGAAAAGCGTGTCATATAATTTCCAAAGTTTGACGTACAAAATAAGTAACAAAGTTTGATATAACGAATAACTTTCAAAAATAGCAAAAGAGGAAGTAATTCTCTTGTTATGTCTGCACACGTCATATTCTTTCTTGTTATACTCACACTTGTCACATCCATTTTTTCATGTCTATTAGAGTCCCTATTTTTCTTGCCACGCCCGTTCTTGTCATGTCTGTTGTTGTTACACCCGTTCTTGTCATGTCTGTTGTTGTTACACCCGTTCTTATCATGTCTGTTGTTTTTACACCCGTTCTTGTCATGTCTGTTGTTGTTACACCCGTTCTTGTCATGTCTGTTGTTTTTACACCCGTTCTTGTCATGTCAGACCTTGTCACAGCTGTAGACATGCTGGAATGTTCAGATGTCATCCAGGAAAACTTCATTCACAACTCGCAGGTCTTGTGACTGTGATGAGCAGTCACACACAACAGTCACGTCACCTCAGACACTCGCAATTTTTCACATGTACTTAGGGAGATAAAAATAACATTAATTTGCATACACTCATAACTAAGCTCAGTTCTTTGAACGTGAGTAGTAATACCTATTTATTATGCTGAAACCTCCTCAGAATAAAAGAAATCATAAGACACAAGTAAGAAGTGCAACAAATGCCTGGATGTTACCACACATTTCCGTCATGCTTTATTTCCATCATTCTTATTCCTCTGTGGGAGCATGGCCTTCCCCACGCTCTGCTCCCCCAAGTCTGTGGGAGCAAGGTTATCCCCACGTTTTGCTCCCCCAAGTTATGGGAGCAAGGTCATCCCCACGCTCTGCTCCCCCAAGTCTGTGGGAGCAAGGTTATCCCCACGTTCTGCTCCCCCAAGTTATGGGAGCAAGGTCATCCCCACGCTCTGCTCCCCCAAGTCTGTGGGAGCAAGGCCATCCCCACGCTCTGGTCCCCCAAGTCTGTGGGAGCAAGGTCATCCCCACGCTCTGGTCCCCCAAGTCTGTGGGAGCAAGGTCATCCCCACGCTCTGCTCCCCCAAGTCTGTGGGAGCAAGGTCATCCCCACGCTCTGCTCCCCCAAGTCTGTGGGAGCAAGGTCATCCCCACGCTCTGCACTGTTCAAAACTGTGATGTTCCTTCTCTATGCGTGAGAAATATTCCCGATTGGAATCAAAACTGAAACGCGGTCTATTCCAGGTCCAGGAATGGCTGTTCCCAATACATATAGTGATGGCAGTAAAATTCTTCTACTCACGAGGCTCCAGCGGAAACAGCTGTTCGGGAACATGATTCGTTTTACTTTTTATTATGCTTTAATATCGGAATTTTTTACCAATGATGTTTGATTCGTTTTTCTTGTAATAGAATAGAATAGAATAGAATTAGGCTATAGGAACGAACCTTCTGGCCCATTCTTGGGTCGGATAATTACTTCGATAATTATTCGGTTGTATACCCAAGTCCCATGCCGTATTTCTAGCCGCGTCAACCATGTCGGCAGCGGAATTATTGCATCCTAACTTCTATACATGGCGTGGGAAACACAATATATTTACACTATTTTAGTGCACAAGAGTACAGAGTGAAATGACGAGCGAGGGATATTTTAAAATCTTGTGCACGTCCATCACGTGTCTCAAACTCACAGCAAATTGAAACTCAAAAGATAATAATGTTTGCTAAAGAATCCACACCGGATAACCAAGAATTATTCATAGTCAGATTCGCCTCCAGATGTCCGGAGCCGAGCGTATTTATTGAGATGCATCTGATAGTGGAACACCATTTCCTTCCACTTGTCTTTCCGTCACTTGACCACTTCCTCGTCTGCGAGCTTCATTATCACTTCACCGTCGTGACCTCAGCCACTGCCCCGTGATGCAGGGGCTGCGTAGCATGGATACGAGGCCTGCCAATTTACTTAAGAAGACCAGCATGTACAACCGCAACCTTCCGCCCCACATGCTAGACAAGACGCCGTTACTTCGAAGTAAACAAGTGTTGAACTTCTGTGTTTGATTAACTTTAACATCCTTGTGTTGTGTTGTGTTGTCCTTGTGTTACAATAACTGCTAGTGGAATTTATCGTAATCAACGGTATCTACTGTTAATTTAACATCAAAGTTAGCTGTATTGTCTCCAAATGCCGGTTCGGACAGTAAGAGAGTTCGTGGGTCTTAACTGTACTCTACATTTTCATCCAAAAAAAGTTCATCCGAAACTTTATAACTTTTATTATTTGTTGTCAGGTACAATACCGATAAATGATAATAAAATACAAGTTAATTTGTTTGTGCAACATAACATAGAATAAATATAAAAGGATAGAAGTAGTGAAGTAGTAGGTCGGGAAAGAAAGAGCGTGTCGGAAACGCCAACGCAGGTTGGCGCATAAACAATGTAGCTTCTTACACCAATACGAAGAAAATTAAAAAACTTAGAAATATTTGGATCATTAATAGTGATAGAGAATAAATTATGGTCTAATTTACATCGCATGCATGGACTATAATGTTTTTACCTCTCTCAGTAACAAAAATGAGCAACTTGACCTTCATAGAATAATGACCTATAATTGTATAATGCACGAAGGAACATCATCGACAAGAAATGCTAGCAGTTTGAAGTACTAGATCTTATGAACATTTTAAAGTTAACTACATTTTCTAGAATTTCATCTGAAATTTACCTGCGTATTGTGAAATTTACCTCAGTAATTTACTGCAATTGCCAGTCACTTCGTGTTGCCCAAAAATTTGAAGAAATGAAGAACCAACGAGCACTGCATGGAAATGTTGTTATTGGAAAATGTTCCGAAATATAATGGTTTCATCTTGACATAAGCTGAGATAGACAAAAATTAGCCAATTAACATTCCAAAATAAATTACGAAGCACGTATTTAAATCTTGACATTATGTCTTCGTGTGTGGTCACTGAGAAGCATTTCGAAATTGGAGAAAAATTTCTGTATTTTCTGATAATGATATTTTACAAGTAATTTGAGGAGAGTAAGAGGCAGGAAAACTTGTTTACTTTAGCAAACCTAGCTGAGATTCTGAAAACATCAAAATAATAATAAAACAGAACATGCTTTTAAGAGAAGAATAAAATAAATACTGTCTTTTCTATCAGTCTGACCACTGGTATTACTCCCTAGGTGAGTATTCTAAAGAGGATAGCTTTAAATATTTACAATACTTAATAAGAAGAATTAATATTATTTGATGCCTTTTGCCTCATATCTTGATGGATGTGTGAAGGAACAAGCAACACAATGTGCTCTGGCAAATTTTTAATGCAGAAATTACAGAAAGAAGAAACGCAAGCAGTTATGCCTTAATTAGATTAACCTAGATTATTCTTCATTATTTTCTTATTATTTAAGTCTGAATTTAAAGGCCAGTCTGTGAGCTGAAGTCAGCTCACCTTGCACTGAGATGGAAGACTCGTTTTCTTTTATTTTATGAACTGAACGCTGCTGACCACTCGATTTTTTTACACTTTTGTGGTTATAAGGCACAGAAAGATCGTTAGAATTTTGAGGTCCATCCCCAGGAATCTGGTATTGTTACGAACAAAAATTTTATATATAGTCGTACAGCACAAACGCCAGCTCGATCTGAGGAGTATTTTTCGGAACGTCTTCGTAATGTTATTCGTACGGGAAGTGACGTGACTTGGAGTGCTAGTGGTACTGCGATTGTAGGGAAAGCTGTTCTGTGTTCCATCAGGTCGGTGTGGTTTGCCCAGCTCAGATGGGCAAATCTAAGCCAGTTCTTGCTTTTAACGCGAAGAAATTATATAGTGAGTTAACATGTCCATAAAGTCATTAAGTTTTAATGGACACCTACAGGAAGACGGTGGTGGTCCGAAGCAATTAAGGGGCTCAAAAAACTTGATAAAAAGAGGCACTGGGATTGTGTAGAATTAAGGCAAGGGGTGGCCGGTACAGATTTAAAGACCTTTAAAAAATACCGACAAAGAAAGTTTAATTTCTGTGTTGTAGGAGTGATGAAAAGATATCACAGCAGCGATGAAACTGAAGGCCTTGCAATCTTTGACTCTGCATTGTTTTTTATGTTCATAGGCCGGTATATTTGAACATAAAAAATACATGAATTATGAAAAATTATCTTACTCTGAAAACAATCTTCAAAATATTTTCTTGATATGTAGCATTTGCTAAGAAGTAGAGACTCGTCGACGTTTTCTCAAGCATTTAATTGAGTTTCTGTAGAAAATGGCATCAGTTGTTGAATTTTTTGAGGTGCAATAAAGAAAAATATGGATGATATTTGAAATAACTGCTCATAAATGTAAAGTATAAAACGTAGGATCTTTTAGGCTAAAGAAATTTAGTTGTGAATACTTTTTACAAATAATTTTTAGCTTCAGGAACCTTATTTCACTCCTGATGACACACATCACGTAGAAGTGTGACACTTCCACGTGATGAATTTGTCACACTTCTACGTGATGAATTTGTCACACATCACGTAGAAGTGTGACAAATTCATCACGTGGAAGTGTCTCTGACAAATTCATCACGTGGAAGTGTCTCTGACAAATTCATCACGTGGAAGTGTCTCTGACAAATTCATCACGTGGAAGTGTCTCTGACAAATTCATCACGTGGAAGTGTCTCTGACAAATTCATCACGTGGAAGTATCTTTGACAAATTCATCACGTGGAAGTATCTTTGACAAATTCATCACGTGGAAGTGTCTCTGACAAATTCATCACGTGGAAGTGTCTCTGACAAATTCATCTCATGGAAGTGTCCCGTATAAATTAGATCGTCGCCACCACACTGCATGGGAGATTCCATGCCTCAAGTTACTCTCGGTCCACCATTCCTAATTCCTGACCGCAATTCCAACCACACTTTGATTGCAGTCAGAACCAACAATTGGTTATATTCCAAGTGGATATTATCAATTAGTACTATTAGCACCAAGGTAAATTTGATGAATAAAAGTATCATTACTATGTAGCGATGTATTTATTAATCGCTCCTGTGTTTGAAACTACGAGTAATCATGGTAGAGGTTACCTTAATGTTGTCTGTAACATGAAAGCCAACGTCATTTATGGTTGATTTAGGAAACGGCTTTACTCAACTTTGCTCAAGTAACGCGTGAGTCAATCTCTATGAAATGAACAAGTTTATAGAAATTTGTGGACGTAAATATGTAGCCTAAGGATGGGCTATAGTCATATTTAGGCCTACTTGTGTTCAAAATATTGATCAGAACATTGAAAATTAATTCTATTTTCGATACACTTTGCCCCAACAATGTATACGAATAAAATTGTGCACAATAATCCAAGAAGAAAATTCTGAATGAATGTAAAGGGTTTATGAAATAATGAAGTTATACAAGTGTGTTGGTTTGAGGCAGTGCTATACATGAGGGGCGGGGCTGAGAAGGTGTCTGGATAAAAGTTCACATGCAAGAATTGTTACGTCATCATGCAATAAACTGTGTCGAGACTCGAAGAAATGAGGAGACAGTAAATGTGTAGACCAAGTGTGAACACAGCCTGGATGAAACACAAACCCAGCGCCAAGGGCCCAATAAACTGGCATAAAAGAGGCGTAATTTGAGGAGTGACTTCACAGATTTCCATACGCAAAAAATAAAAATAAAGTCGCTTGGACCATTCTTAGGCTGCTGTCCAAGTCTCATGCTGCAAGAGAGATATAATGAAGAAAAAGCTGAGTTTATGACTGTAGGCCAACTTTGTTATCGCGTTATCGTGTTCAAGAGTCTTTACTAGTATAACTAGTCATACCTATGTACATAAATAGTTATTTATGTATGACTAATTGTACCTATATAACTAGTTATGCTTACATCACTGAATTTTCATCACAATACTTGGTGAAATCTGAGAGAAAAAGATTATTTACACTCTTTAAATAACACGTTATTCAATGAAAGATGTAGCTTCACTTCAATCGTTTTGTTTGATTGCAGATGTGAGTTGGATGAACATGATCAGTAGATGAACATATACAGTATTTGTATATATATATATATATATATATATATACTGTATATGCCCTACACCTTAAATGTATATAGAATCTTACACTGCAAGAATAAACTCAATAAACTACTCATGGATCAAATTGTACACTAACTTTATTCACAAACACAGCACACGCTTCAAAGCAATGGTGACAAGATGGGATCAGAAAATTGTACACAATCATTTATGATGTAAAAACAGTATGTTATAATATCATTGTATGAAAAGATGAAATTAGGTCATTAAAAATAATCCAATAATCCGAAATTATTTTAGTGAACTTCAATGAGAAATATGAACGATCGTTTCATGCAAAAAAAAATTATGAAAATATCAAATGGTTCTTGGTTGACGCCTCCGTGGTTAAGCCAGCAACCAAACCTAATGAGAGTTGTACAGGTTGCTTAATGAGGTAATGAGGCTGCTCAATGAGGTAATGAGGCTGCTCAATGAGGTATGATGCTGCACGAATGTAGCCATAAACTTGCACGCACATAAGTATGATATACATTACATTAGTTACGCATACCTGCTAATGATGTTATTCTATGAGACAAACGATGCTGCCAATATTCCAAACAAAGTCATATGGAAATGAAATATTGCTTGTCACATACGTGTGTCCCAATACACTCATAAGAGACATGATAATTTACTTAACTGTACGTGAGTGTTGCAGCTACTGCAGACACGTGCTATGTAGCTTGTAGACTTTACAGAACATCATGAAGAATAATTTTTAGAATTCTGTTCATCTCTAGAAAACTAAGTTATGTATAATGTATGAACGCACGAGTCCAAAGCATGAACATTAACTCTAATTGGTGTGCGTTTCTATCTATTTCCCAGGCTTCCTTCTGCATCCCCACTGTACTCCCCAACACAAAGGGCTTCCAGTTGTTCGGTGTGACATTCCTCGAGGGCTTGGGAATTTACACGGGAAGAAACTTTGAAGCTTCGAATGGGAAGAGAATTGGATTAATTAACTCTGAGCTACGAAGGAAAGATCGAAATGCTTTAAAACAAGTACACAACCACATTTATGAAGCACATGCAGCAGTGAGTACTACAGTCGGGGCTGCTGTTCATCGCAGCTTTATAAGCAAACGCAAAGAATTTGAAGGGAATATTACAAATATTAAATGAAGCTAGACTGGACAGCTACTTATTCGTATTTATTCACGCAACATTGGCGTATTTTTACGTGAACGGGCTGCTGCGTCAAGGACAGTACAGTAGACTACCACATAACTGTACATACTGTACAGGTCAAGTACAGTACAGAACAGTACAAAACTGTATGTTCGTACACACAGTGTAGATCAAGTACAATATGTAGTGCTGTACAGGAGCAGTTTGTTTAATTTTTTTCAGATTTGGGAAGGACATACTTCACTAACTCTTGAGGAGAAGAACGAAATTCAGAAGTATGGGCAAATAAATTTTATGATTTGGCCGCCGGAGAAACACAGAGAGTCGCTCAGACGCCTCAACATTCACCAAGACTTGCTGTTCTGTCCAGACTGAGATCACCCAAAATTTGTGGAACATTTTTTTTAATTCCCTGAAACGGTAAAGGCTTGTCTAACTTCGACTGAAACATGTCTTCAATTGTTCAGTATTCTATTTTAGATTATTGTTTTGTGGTTTTAGTTTTATGCTGACTGATGATTGTATTATGGTGTGAGTATTATGCTGGCAGATGATTGTACTATGGTATTAGTATTATGCTGGCAGATGATTGTATAATGGTATTAGTATTATGCTGGCAGATGATTGTATTATGGTATTAGTATTATGCTGGCAGATGATTGTATTATGGTATTAGTATTATGCTGGCAGATGATTGTATTATGGTATTAGTATTATGCTGGAAGATGACTGTACATCAAATGAAAGGTTTCAATAAGATAGAGAGACAAGATACACCTCTAATGAACCGATCGCTGGACTCCGGAATTTGTTCTAAAACAAAATAGTATCACGTCACGTCATTCAAATTTGCCATGGCCTCCACGACCTAAAAACATTTCCTTTTTATGTTATTTTTTTGAGTTTTGTTGAATAAGAAGTTTTTCGAGTAAAAATTCTTCGAGACCTGAGCTAAAAGAGACCAGGAAATTATAATCTTTATTAATGTCACTGAAATAAATAATTATTGATAATTCCACTCTTCGCATTAATGTATGCATTTAATGTGAAGGCTGATATTTGGATTGTAAACTTTAAGTCAAATAAGATTTAGAATCTTCTTCAGATAGATTTATTTATTCCTTCTACCTATTTATAATACTGTTAGTAAATTACAGCTGATCAAATCGGAAATATTTTCTTAAGTATGCTGTACAGCGCGTTCACTGTACACACTGTACATCGCAATTACAGTGCACTGCAGTAACGCACGGTGCTGCATACCTGTACATACTGCACAGATCAAACACAGCATGAACAACAAGTTCAGCACAACTAACTTCTACATGCGTGCACTAAAACATCATTATTATTTGCAAGGAAATGGTCACACTTGAATATGCCTGTCATTGCTTTAATTAGATGGCAGAGATAATCTTCTCGTGTACTGGAAACATGACCTTGTCTAACTAGGATTCTTATTTCACATATTTCCATCAATCAAGTGCACTTAAAATCAAGACCTAAAGATCTGCTGCTCTTCGGATTTTCTAAGTTAAACCTCGTCATCTGAAGAGTAATTTTATGTTTTAAAGTTACCGAAGTCAAGTTTCTTTGATAGTGAAGATCATGTTACTTGCCCATGCCATCTAGTGGTCGTCTGCTAAATTGCTTTGGTGAAGACAAAGAGTAGCTCCTGAGATGTAGGTCACAAATGCCAGTCTCACGACTATGTTTCTGCATGAAATATAAATGTTATTATATGGGACACAATCAATTGTCAAGTGCATTATGCATTCTCTGCTGGGTTGTAATGATAGTTATAATTAATAATGATAGCTACGATAATGATAAATAATCATGATAATTATAAAAATAGGTACAATAATTTCCTCCCCCCCTTTTAAAGTGAGTAAATTCCTCTAGCAACTGTTAGATATTGCATTTCTATTTTTGTCTCTATAATGCACGGGAAGTTTCCAGTCGGGAGACATGAACTAATTAGTTCACTTAACTACTTGGATATACCTTGAAATACCAAGAAACACAGGGTAATGTTACTATTTATGCCTACGCTTCTACACGTATGGTATGTGTTAGGAGCAGCCGTGCTGACGTGCAGTACGTGCATCACGTACAGTACGTGCATCACGTGCAGTACGTGCAGCACGTGCTTCACGTGCATCCCGTGCATCACGTGCAGCACGTGCATCACATGCGCACCAGAAACTCCTGATGAGCAAATGCACCTCACGGACCGCGAATTGCGAGTTACATCATTGCTTGGAAGTCATACAATAGATACACACACGCTCTTATAACTTGTCGTATGAAATGGTCCCCTGACATACAAACTCCAAAAGTGTATCCTGGTTTATCCCTCTTAAACAATAGTGTTGCTATTTACTGACAAGATTATGTATTTCAGAAAAAAGACTGATCACGTTCCGCTTCCGAAATTTTCTTGTCTGTGTAAATACTACCGTCATGAAACACGTCTTCAGCTAACCTGTAAACTATCACGGAAAACTGTTGTGTACCGTGTGTACTGTGTGTACCGTGTGTGCCGTGTGTGCCGTGTGTACCGTGTGTACTGTGTGTACCGTGTATACCGTGCGTACTGTGCGTACCGTGTGTACCGTGTGTACCGTGTATACCATGCGTACTGTGCGTACTGTGTGTACCGTGTGTACCGTGTGTACCGTGTGTACCGTGTGTACCGTGTGTACCTTGTGTATTGTGTAATGTGCCAGCTCGTTAAGACTGTCGCCTAATGAGATCTCTAATGTGAAGCGCTGTAATGTGGTTGTGGAGACACTCAGCAGTCTCCACTTATCTTGCCTCTTCAGAGAGATGAAACCTCCACCATCTTATAGACATGCATGTAAATATGTATTTATTTCACAATACTGTGTCCGAATTTGTTAATACTTTTAATTTATTTCAAGCATTATACTATTGAAACATTATATTATCATATTGATTGTATGAAAGAATCATGCTTTATAAATGAATTAATTGTATTCATTTATATAATGGCGGTTCTAATTTCAGTTTCCATATATATAATTATTTACAATTTGCAGTCACATTATTTTACGCTTCCATTTAATATGTGCGTATTTATGTATTTATACACACTTGAAATGTCACATTTACTTATGAGTTTCTTGAGTCCATTAACAGTCTAGAAGTTAAGGCTTACACCATAGCTCGTAAATGGGTGAAATTCAAAATAATAATTAAAATTAGTTGCCGCTATTATTCAACGACAATATTTGATTATAAGTGTTAACCTTCTATTTTTTTAAAACCTTCGGAGGCCTACAAAGTTTGTGGCTAAAATTCTTGTCGGCAAAAAGCTTTTGCTTCTCTCTAGGAGCTAATAATGCATCTATTATTTGTGATGAAGAAATTCTAAAAGGTGAGTATGTGAAATATTAGCATTAGACACCGTAGAGTTTTACAAATTCTCAACCCTGCACATTTGTATTTTGTTTGTTCATTCATGTCTCATTAACGAAATCGGAACTAATAACGAAAATTTTAGAGAAAAGCAAAGAGATTTAAAACTTGGTAAACTTCCAACAACATGATATTATTTTGAACAAATAAGCTGAATTTAAAGTAACGAGATCAAAATTCTATCCTCCTCACGCATTATAATAAGGCGCCACATACTTAGGAAGATCATCTGCATGAACGTACACAAGGGCTGTTTCTTACAAAACTTGTACGTATTACTTCTTGTAGAGCAGAAATTCTGATGCGTTCAAAAATATTTCGGCGATTTTCCGAATTCATGCGTGTTTTGAATCAGTTGTGAAGCATCACTCTATGTACACAGTTATATGTCACACAGTAGAAGTAACATAATTTTGATTATTTCATTATTAAACTATAACTATCTTCATGATTAAAATAATTACTTTATTATACTATTTTGTTTTACCGTGATTATCATATTATTATCTCCGTCATAATTATTTGCGAACATCTGTGAAACCTGAACTCGAAACTTGATCAGAGTAGAGAAGTTTGTGTATCCAGGATACGCTAGGCCAAGCAATTTGAAGTCACAAGTCGACACCCACATCAGTCTGACCGCTCCAATTGATCTATAATTAAGTGTACTGAAGTCTTGCTGCGTATGGTACCCTTATTACATATAACAATATTCATTTGCAGTCGTTTAGACAATTTCGTTCCGACATAAAACTTTGAGCCGACCTCTTCTGATACCTGCCGGAGCTCTGCGATATTCGCCAATATTTTGCGAACGCAATTAAGCTTCGCCCAACTGAGCGATCGTTTCTGAGTTTCATTCTTACATTTGGTCGTTTTATCAATTTGAATACAAGAAATTTATTATTATTCTTGATGGAAGGATGCATGGAATCTCTTTCGTTGCATCACAGCCATTTTTTAGCATTCCAGCCACAATGGCGTCTGCTATCTGCTATCAAAATGATATCAAACCACGCCCAATATCGCAACTCCGCCTCGCAATTCCCGCCCTTTACGTAGGCTCCTCCTAAGGCACAGTCCTAAAAAAAATTATTCATTAATTCGCCTATATTTGTGCATCATTTTGATAGAACGTGTCTAATAGAGTTAAATACTGTACATATCATTGAAATTTCAAATGCGGCAAGGTTATATCATATAATATAGTTAGAACATAGGCCTAAGCGAAGATGCAATTACTAATCGCTGATTAGCGCAATATTTGTTTGATATAGCGACATGTGGCAGTGAACATTGGTCGCAGGCCTCAGTACGGCACACAGTTGGTGGACGTACGACCTAGCGTGAGGAACGCACGGAAGCGTATGCCTACATTTACTATAGCAGCCAACTCTTCCAGTTCGGTTGCTAACTTGAGTTTAATCCAACTCTTCTGAAAACAAATTGATTTGTGCGACTTGACCAACATTTACTTCCGTAGGTTTACCTATTTTCCCTTGAGTAAAAATGTTGAACTTTTTAAAGTAGCTGTTCAGTTTTGATAAAGTGGCTCTGAAATTCTTGATTGGAACGTGTTGTTGATCCTCTATGAATTTTCCTTTGTGGAAGAACTTTATTTTGAAAACTCTATTTTGGAAAAAAACTCGCATTATTAAAGATAAAAGCGAAGATAACAGTTAATGGTCATCAATAAATAATTAGTTCTCATAAGTGTCGGCTGAAAACTAAAACTGTGTGCACGAAGAAAGTGAAATTTTTAGTTAGTTTGCGCAGTTGAGGAAACAAATAAGAATTGCAACCACAATGGAACACACTGAAATGGAAGACGATACCAGAATGGTGAGTGATTCATTGTTTTCATTATCCATGTTACATCTACCATGTCTCTACATGGATGTTGCATCTACCATGTCTTCATATGTGTGTTGCATCTACCATATCTTTTTAACATATGCATTCTCTTTGAACATTGCTGGTTAGCCTATTTTGTGTTAATAATACAATTGTTCTCATACTCATCAGTATCAAGTGTACTACTTTTTTAAAACTAGTCTGCATTATTGTTTTAATTTTTTAAAATGTCCTCGCCTTTGCTTCAATTTAGAGCACCAAAGTTCTGCCCAGTGTATACTGAAGCTCAACAGGATCTTATTGATTTTAATTGCTGTCAAAACTAGAAGCTAATTGATATCATTTTGAATTTATTAGTTTTTCCATTGCAGGATAAGTAAAACTGTTTCTGATTTACTTTCATTTTGTTTGTTTTCATCATGTTAATGGAATAGTAACTTGATTTAGGAAGAAATGGTAACATTTGCATGCACCTATAAGTAAACAATAGTGGTTAGGCGTAATTGATCAATTATAATTGAGTGTTGAAAATGTTAGGAATGAATACAATTTCCGTTAAGTTGGATATGTAGAAAATTTTAGCACTTCGCAAGTGTGATGTTAATTCGTTAATGTGGACACCCATGGAGTTTGTTGAAAGTAAGTTATAATTTTGTTTTCTTAAGTTTACAAATATGAATTCGTTTAACTGACTGAACACTAACTGCCTGTATTAAACACTAAGCGGGCCATCCAACATCCAGCAATCAGGAATCGTCCAACAAATATTTGATGTAAAACCATGTGACCCTACGGTGAAATTGTTGGTCTTTTTATTGCGTAACTTTCGCTTGTCGAAAGTTACAAGAGTCCAAACTGACCTGGAGTCACAATACCATATCGTGGTGACATTACTCCGGGTTACCACCCACAGAAATAGATTGTTGGAACGGTGTCCTGTTCATAGAACCTGTCAATTGACATGTTTTGCTCTTATGCAAATCCTGGTATATAATTGGACATTAAAATGTGTTTACATGTTAGGTGTATGAAATACATTGTCCTTCGGTGCCTCATGAGGTATAGTTTTATTTTATAGTTGCCGTATATTAATTTATCCTGCATGTCGGGCTTGGTGAAAAATTTTTGTTTATGATTGCTATTTAGTTCTATGATAACATAAATAAATTAGTGTATGACTATTTAGAACACTTCTTCTCGAAAAAAGTCTTAAGCTATAAGGAAAGTTCTGAAGTTAGGTTAAGTTTTAAATCAACTCCGTAGTCTAGAGAAGAATAATTTACAAAGTAACTGCTTTTGCAACGTTACACATTTGTTACCAGCACCTCAATGCTTTTCATATTCAAATTCATTGTGGAATGATGATAGCTTCATACGTACACACTATTTGTAGTACTTCCAATGTACATGTCTGTTTCATGTTCCATGGGTGGCAAACTCATGTCTGCTACATGCAGTGTGCATCCAGCCTCGCACATGGAGGTTGGGCGATCACAGAGACTTCAACCGGCAGAGCTCGCGATACTTATAAATAATTTCTACGTCGTATTTATCATGCGTTCGACAGTATAATTCGAAGGCTCAAAAAAGATGTCTTTAGTATTAAAGGAGTCTGAGGAAATGAGGTAATTACTTAAATTTTCCACCTATCAATTTGTTTACGAATTTTTGGTCGAAGTGAAGCTGTTATTTTTATTTTTGGAAGATTACAGGCCCCAAACACAGCAGCAATTTGGGGAAGAATCTTTACATCTTTTAAAGAAGGTTCTTTTCAAGTTTCATGCCTATGGTGGAAAGCACAATCGCTACAGTAGCTCATGTATGATCCTGTCATTAATTGATCGAGACACTCGGAGCAGGTGGCCAATTGGAGACGCCTTTTTTTACGTGGCCGCAATTAATCGTCTACCAAAAACGGGCCTAAGCAGATCAGTTGAAATGGAACCTTCTGGAACTATAGTTACGTGAAAATCATTTTTTTTTAGTAAGCCTTTTGCTGTTTTAGAGACGATTTTTTGTCAATCATGGTATAGTAAACTAAAATTCATTGAAATATTGACAAATTTCTATCAGTTCTCCAAAAAATTGAACTTCTTGACACTTGTACGTTTAATTCCCCAAGAGGTTGAGCTCTGTTCAACGTTGTGCGGAGGAATATCAAAGTTTTTAGTTATTTACGGTAAATAATTTTTCCGTGTTGTGTATGATAGACTCCAGCTCATGTTTTCTGGACATAAATAAATAACTTCGTAAACAGGACCCGTTAAAAGGACTGGTGACAGGCGCTTGTCATTCTTCCATTGGTGCATATCTTTTGATCTTGATTTTTTTACGAATCACAAACTTTTTTGTTCTTTGCCCAGTGGGAGAGAACTAGCCGTGAAGACAAAATCAGGATGAAAAATTCATGTTGTATTGTGAGTCACCGGCGACCATACTGTAATTTCTGGAAGTGATAGTCAGTCGTTAACACGTTTGTTGCGATGCGACCCACCGGTGGGTCACTTAGGTTAGGTTCTGTAATTTTTTCAGATCCTTCTAGTGACTATGCGTACAAAGTGAAGTTTTACACCAATCAGGCAATCGCAACAAACGTGTTAATTGACGAACTTTTTTGAACTTCTTTGATCCTGAAGACTAACTTTTCAGAGTACCTATGAAGTTATCCCAAAATGCTTAGTTTTGTACTTCCAGCGGCCATGCCAGTCGACGCTTGCGGCATGTCTTGTTACTGAGCGACGCACAGTATCTTCTTGGGGATTTTTTTATCGTTGCAATTACTTGTTTTACAAGCGTTCGGAAGTTTGTGGATGGGTTGCAAGTTCAAGTTTGCATGAAATTTATTGTTGTAACATTTTGTGTGATTATTTACGTACAATTTGTGTCTCCTTTATACGCATTGTGCCATGATGTCGATATAATTGTACAATATTTGTACGTAGTACACGAGTAAATTGTTATGCGTGCATAAAACTTATGATTATCAAGTGTATAATTTCTTGGCCAACTTTTAGGTCGTATTATAAATTACCGCAAACTTTTAAGAACTTTTCTTTGCATTAACTTGAAAGTCCTTTGTGTGAGCCAGGTTATGCAAGTCACTTAAAATTTCCTCTTTCTGAAATTAACATTTCCAATTTAACATTTTTACTAAATCTTATCGCCGTCAACTTTCGTACAAGAAAGAAAACATTACGTAAATTTTTAAATTTTTTAGTTGTGGAATGGTACTTTGTTGAGAATCAGAAATAATATCTCCCCGAAAATGTCAGAGGTCTGATGTGAAGCAATGCAATTGCAAGCCACAAGTCGTGGCTGCATTTGATGACGGGACTCTGTGATGCGCTGCAGTGTTGCCGGGACAGCGTAGTGATGATGGTGCTACTCACTAAAATTAGCAGACAGACCCTGTTCTTATGCACTAATTTTACTGTGAAGTTATAAACTTAGGTCTACACAGCTGAAAATATTAAAGTCATACTGTAATTTGTTTAAAGGAATTGATCAAATTTGTTTGAGATTTGATGTGTTTGTTCCATGTTGATTCACATTTTTAATGCTGGTATTGGGAGACTTATTTGTGGTATTGCGTAGCTTCTTTACCTAGGTGACATTAATTAATTTTAATTAAGGTATATTTTTTTGTTTACGATATAACTTAATTATCACTGCTGATTCCTTCATGTAGTTGTGATTGTACGAGTGATTTTGTTGATGTTGGGCTGTAGCGGGAATTTTTTGAACTATTTGGAATTCATAGGATTTTGTCTATTAGATCAGGAATAACATTTCCTTGTATTTGTCTTCTATTTAATTAGTTACATGTTAGCAGCAATTGCATCATTTACATTAAGTACATAACAAATAATTGTGGCGTTGCAATTAGTGAAAGCAGGCAGATCATGTTACGTAGAGTTATGTTTGCTTCTACGTATTTCAAATTCTATTAAGTCGTTTTGTACCTTATAGCATTATCTGCCTTGTGGTATTTTGTAGACTTGTGTATCAGGATTTTTAAGGTTAGTAATTTGGGTAACGTTTTTAGATCTGAGTTTGTTTCATAATTGCATTTCTTCTCAATCATGTACACATTTCAAGGTCAACATTGTTAGATTAAATTAAGTTTATTGATACTGCGAAATCTCAAATTAAAAGGAATTCTTACAGATCAAATTTTTGATTTAGAGTGTTAGATGTAAAGGTATATTTAGATTTTGAAATACATTCAAACATTTCAGAATTTTTATTTTTTTATGAATATTTTTCGGTTTGCAGAGACTGAGTTCTTTTTTCTGATATTTCTTTTTTCAGAAGCGGTTATAATTTTGTAAATTTTGTATATTTTTTGAGATATCTTTGCTCATAGGAATTTTCACTTCGCAAACATTAATTATGGAGGCATTTTCTGCAAACAATATTCAATGTATAGAAATATAATATTCAATATATATTTCGTACGATTTTCAACATAGACAAAAACTCATTCATACATGGTTAGTGTAGCCGAATTTCTGAGGCATGGCTGTGTATTTTTTGTGGAGCGATTTTGTTATAAGGATTGTTTACGAAATGGGCCCGATCGATCGAGTCCTAGATTGGAAGGCCTAAGATATTATGTGGTCAGCAGAACATATTCTCACGATTATAGCCTAAAAATCCTCGTGGTTTTATTACGTTTGCTCCATCGTCCTGTAGGCCGCGGTCCAATAGGCTTCATGGAAAGCTGCCTTCAGTCTTCATGCTTTACTGCTATCATCACAAAAGACCTTCATTACGATGCAAATTAATTCGTTCGTTTTTCATGCTCTAAAATATAGTTTTCATACCATTATGAAGGCGAGCGAAGCGATTTAGCCTCACTGATAAGCTGGGCAGCTCGAGCTTGTTTGTTCTGATTCTGTTTTGGAAGACATCGAACCGGTTCCATTAGACTGATTCATTCGTCATGCTTACTTGGATCATACAATCTCGTTCTATATATACAGTATGAATATATATGTGTGTTTATATGCATACACACCTCACGATACTTGACACCCACATCATGTCTCATCGACGCCTGTATAATTATGAACTGAAATTTAAATGAAATAAA
>VCRD01000393.1:0-54923 GCA_006783055.1 Trinorchestia longiramus
TGTAAGGTATAGGTTTGTAAGGTATAGGTTTGTAAGGTATAGGTTTGTAAGGTATAGGTTTGTAAGGTATAGGTTTGTAAGGTTTCTCCAGAAACCTCTACAATAAACCATTGCTGTTAATCACGCTAGCACCAACACAGAAGGCTTGCACAGAAGGTATTGACATTTCCTTCCACAATACAACGCATAAAATCTAACATGGCTTAGAAGAGGGCGTACATTAAACTGCTAACTTGTAATTGTGCACGGTTTGCAACAAATATCTAACTAATGGTGTAGTACTCATCTATGTGGTATCGACACCTTACTGAAGTGGAGTCACCTCTTCCTAATTCTTTGAATATTCTTCACCCTTGACTTTTCTTCCAGATCTCAGGTTAGGCGAATCCAGTACACATTTAATTTATGTTTTCCAGAATATCTCAAATTATCAGACGCAACGTTAAGTAAATGAAATGTCCCTATTTGATACAGTCTCCAACTTCAAGTCTTGGTTTATCCTACTAGCTCGAGTAAATGAAA
This sequence comes from Trinorchestia longiramus, assembly GCA_006783055.1. Classification (NCBI taxonomy): domain Eukaryota; kingdom Metazoa; phylum Arthropoda; class Malacostraca; order Amphipoda; family Talitridae; genus Trinorchestia; species Trinorchestia longiramus. Next base: position 523 of record VCRD01000393.1, read on the forward strand.
CGTCATACTACAAGCAAAGAATCGCTTCTTCAACAAGAAAATCGAGCCTACCGCAGTTAAGTAAAAGTCCTCGCTATCCAGTATATTTACTTTTCTGGAAGCACGGTAGCAAATTGAAATTACCGCATATTGAATCCGTTATACCATTTAATGATAGGATATGTGTTCCAACACGTCAAAAGTCACACCTAAAGACATGAAAATAGTCACCGTAACTGTGAATTTACCGGATAAAAAAATTACCATATAACGAGGACTTACCTACACCAGAAACTCACAGCAAACCTGCAGTCGACGATGAAGAGCAGCACATCAGACTTGTCCATGACACGCCACAGCTGACGCCAAGTCTCCGTGTTCTGCTCGTAAAGGTTGATGTCGTCAGACCCGAAGCGGTCCCGCATCTCCTCCCCAAAGACCCTGACACTCTTGGACTCCAGCATCTCGAGGGTCTCCTTATTCATGGTCTGGTAGCCCTCAGGCCGCTCTGGGAACATGAGACCGGCAGGGAAGAACTGTTCAGAAGAGTACTCGAGTGAACTTTCATGAGCCAGTACTATTGGCTCGTACACCTCCTTCTTGCTGCGCTCAAATTCAGCGTCCAGCTTCTCTTTGCAGAACTCAAGGTTGTACCTGAAATATAGACGCCATTACAACCATTTCTAATTTCATTAAACGATCCTTGATACTTGAAAATTAACGATTCTAATACTCCGATTCAATTGAGAATTAGATGGTCATCCAACAATGACATGAGTTTGTATTTAAGCGTTAATTAATTAGTTGGGTAATCATACTACTTAGCCGTCAGTTTATTTAGTACTTAACCGTTAATAAAAATACTCTTCGACGAAAAAATGCATAACGGACCGGCTGGCATCCTCTTAAGAATACAAGTTAAAAGATAGTGAGATAGGGCCGGCAAGGAGATAGTGAGACAGGACAGGCAAGGAGATAATGAGACAGGGCAGGTAAGGAGATAATGAGACAGGGCAGGTAAGAAGATAGTGAGACAGGGCAGGTAAGGAGATAGTGAGACAGGGCAGGCAAGGAGATAGTGAGACAGGGCAGGCAAGGAGATAATGAGACAGGGCAGGTAAGGAGATAGTGAGACAGGGCACGCAAGGAGATAGTGAGACAGACTGACCGGTTCGAGCGACCACCGCGTTGCTGCGGTTGCTTGTTTACGCTAAACACTCGAGCTGTGTAGTCGTCATAGCGGTTCCTTGTTTCAGACGTTGCAGGACCTCCTTCTGCGTCGTCTTCCTCTGCAGGGCACACCAGCCACACTCACTTACTCTTTGAATCACAAATTTTCTTTTTAATCCTCGGAAATTCTCAATTACCTACAAATACAACTGAAATTACTGTCTAAAGTCAAAAGATGATACAGAGAGAGGGGTGGATACAGTTCCCACCAAATACAATGGCGTAACTCACAAATACCAGCGGGAAAAATAGCTTTGAAAGCTACAATATTAGCAGCGAAACTGAACAGGGTCCATATTCTGGATTCATATCTCAAAGAGCACGCAACATTTTGACTAAAAATTTGGAAAGAACTAATCAAAAAACACGTCTGACAATGATGAAAGGAGTACAGATATTTTTCGAGAAATGATAAGGATGAAAGTAGGCCCACAAATCATGTAATATGGAACAATCCTATTACAAATAATGAGGTGGTTTCACACCAGTCTCTACTGAGGTATTGAACTGTGTAGTTGTTAAGTTGTTATACAGCCTCAAACTATTGAAGAACGCTTAATATCTTAGTTCTAAATTCAACTCCTAACTTCAGAATACATTCACGATTTGTGTTTAATGAAGTGACACGAAATTGCACAACATCACCCTCAAATGACCAACGAAACTTTGTTTTTTGTTCGCTCTCTTAATAAGTTTGAGTTTCAATGGTAATAGAGTAACTTAAAATTCTCCTGACAGCCGTGACAGCTGCAGGTATACGCGGGCGTGTGCACATCTGGCTAGCTCTGCGTGTACTTTACTTGAAGCTTGAAAAACTTCATGTTCTTCAAAATTTAGTTATTGGTGACAGTGAGCAAGAAAATAGCACAACATATATCAACTATTGGAAGTCAATCATCAAAAATTCTTGTTCATATAACGATGAATAAAAATGTTGAAAGTATTAAAGCGTACAGCCATGCCCAAGTTTACAGCTTCTAAATTCAGTGACAAGTCTCTGTATTTCATCCTTATAATTCGTTATTGTGTATAATTACAGCATTGCTAAAGAGGTAAAAAATCAGTTCATATGTACTACCACTTTCATGCGTTGACGACCTTCACTTAAGACTCCAGCATTTAACTCAAAAGCATCTAAACTCGTGTATAAAACTAAGCAAAACTCCAGAAATTTTTAGGTCACCCAAGCTGGAGTTTTCATCAAAATATCAAAGAATAAAACAAATCAAAAGGAACGATTCTAGTGGTCCATCATATCTTTTAAACTACTATGGTGACATTACTCAACCGTATCTAAACTCTACCATTGATAGAAATCAAAAATACAAAACATTCCAAACTATAACAATCACACTAATATGTTTTTTTAAACTAGCCACCGCATTCAAGACCTACCACCCACGCAATGCAAACCAATGCTTCCTCCAAACATCTCAACTTTATCATGAACTTCTCAACATCCATGAAGGCCCAGAACAAACACACCTCTTTACTATACAATTCTCCACTCGCGTCTAACAGTCAAAAGCAACTGAATAAGTCCCGACCTCCAGCTCCCCATCACTGACCTTCCATCTTCCGGCGGTCGTGTGCTCGTCTCTCACGACGCTGCTGCAGCTGCACCTTCTTCTGCTTGCAGCTGAACGGTTTCTTTCTGTGCCCCGGCGGCATTGTGTCACTGTACTCTACCTCGGCACAAATACCAATTACTTGATCTGATTTTTATGACTAGAGTGACATACGTCAATACGTTAATTTAATGGTTAAATACGTGGAACTCAATTCTTGGAGACCAAAAAATCTTCAAGAGTAGTGAGTCATAACAATAACGGTGAGTACCGTGAAAATAACAAGCACAGGAGTAAGATAATTACAATACTGAAGATTTTAAGCTCAATCTAAAAGATTCTTTAGTTCGAGCAGCTTGCACGTTTTGATGAACTCTGAAGCAGCAGCAGCAGCACTTCTTGTAGGAATAAAAAGTAAAGAAGAAATGTCTGCAGCGCGGTATCCCAATACTACTAGAATCGAGTCCTCAGAGCTTAGCACAATTGGTGTTCTAAATTGAGCGAACTCGTGGTCAATTAACGAGTTTGGTAGCGACAAATAAAACTACGGCAACCATTAACATGAAAAAACAAATGAGCGAAGGCTGTGCTTCCTGCGAGTTACTAGTTCACCAGTAGTTACCTTTACGGCAATCACTAAACAAAGAATTTGCATTGGAAATGTTGATATTCTATTTTAAAGGAAATTATTCAAGCCTACCTGATGCAACTAGTTTCCATCTACAGTAAAAAATGTAAAACACAAGGATCACATAACAGCAGGACGTTTGTAAAACTCAAAACCTCGTATTTAAAAAAGTGTACAAATTCAATTCTGTGCTACACTGTGCCAAATCACCAGCTTGGTCGACTGGTGAGCGAATCTGCTTTCGAGCGGGAAGACCCGGGTTCGAATCCCGCTGCCGATTAGGTTGACGCGGCTAGAAATACGGCATGGGACTTGGGTAAACAACCGAATAATAATCGAAGTAATTATCCAACCCAAGAATGGGCCAGAAGGTTCGTTCCTATAGCCTCATTCTATTCTATTCTACACTACAATATGAAAATCTGGTCATTAAATACTCCCAGTTAATTCCGCATCAGATACTTAGTGTGAGTGAAATGAATCTGACACATCGATAGAAAGCGTGCTGAGTTAGTAGCATTCTGCTGACTGTCACGACCATCACACGCAAGAGCTGCGCTGGAGACCGGGGGCATGCAGAACCCCTACGAGGGAGATACCCTCCCTCGCCCCCTGCGGTTGCCACATCGTGTCTCGTCTTAGAAATATTGGTACACGAAAATCAGGATGTGAGAACGCGAGGCAGAAATAGGCAGATCCTAGCTGGGAACCAAACCTATACTGGAAGCTCAATGGCCAAATTTTATTCGGTTATTGGCTTTCCATTTCATATTTCGTCGCAAGTCGTGCCAATTTTTTGACTTAATAAATGGTCAAGAGGTCAGAGATCAACTCCCTGATGGAAAGAAAGATGGCGGAGTTCTTATGGCGTACTGACTTTGAGGCTGCCAGTAGCAGCAGCCTGGAGATGGAGACTGAAGACTTCTACACTAGCATTTGTCACGATGCTGGAGTCAACACAGGCATACCAAGTTATAAGACTACTCAAATTGTGTGGTTGCAGACCAAACGAACAGCGAATCTGGCAGACACTGCCATCAACAGTGAGAAAGTTCTCATTAACTTTTTAATCAAAGATTCATCTAATAATACAAGCACAACCCAAGTACTCCTATGAAATCTACTATAGAACATGCAATGTTATGTGTAGGTCAAGAAAACCAGTAGAGAGTCACGGTATTCAAACGAGATCACTCTGTCAGTTCTTCTCAATGTGTACAAAATATCGAGAATGTTGTTTTCAAGCTTGCACAAAAACGATGTTCTTAAGTGCTCATTTTTTTCGCTAAAGTGCCTCGTGTTTTGCGCTTATCCTAAAAAAATTAAGAAACATTTATTTTACAGTAGATTGACTGCCAACAATCACAAAGGCTTCCTGATGTCCTTCGGTATGCAAGATTTCGAAGCCTCACCACACAAAGTAAAGTAAGTTGAGCGTGATTAATGATTAAAGGACAAATTTAAACAAGGAAGCCTTTTAAAGCATTGGTCTGTGGACTTTCTAGAACAACTTCACATTCAAACGAGTAAATTTACATCTGAACTTGGAGTAAAAGAGCATAATAAGTTCGGATCTGAACTAACGTTCAAGTAATTAAAACTATGCACACTCAACAGGCTATGACCAGATCATAGAAATGTAGACTTTAAAGTAGCCAACTAAATGCCTTCATTCCTGCAGAACTTTGGTGTGTCATTTGAAACACGTAATTTCAAGCAGAAATTTCTAACCCGATATATTGTGTTGAAGCAACTCAAAAAATAGGATGTAACATAAAAGTAACTCCACGCTTAAAATTATGCATGAAAGTGGACTGGCAGGAAAATTGCTGGTCACATCACATGACTCACGGGAGTCAATTATAAAACTGCACCCAAGCTTCAATAAGAGCAAATAGACCAAAAATCCATCAACCTCTAAGCATTCATGCTGATAGAGCATAAGAAAAAAAGGATACTTGCTTATTCCTTTATATAAGGGAATAAGAGGCAATCAGTTTCAATGGGTGAACGTTTTAATGTAATTACAATACGAGCGCCTCAAAATACTAAAAGCAAAGTTGACAAAGAATAAATTATGTAAGAAGTGAAGGACATGTAATCGACTTCAGTGTGGCATCACAGACTTCCCCAATGAAGGGCACGTGCGACTAATTAATTTTTGTCTTAAATTAAAACCTGATCTCAAATATTAGCTATGCCATAGATCAGGTACAAGGAGACATCCATGAGACACCGCCTGAGAATTGAAAGACATTACCGCGAATTGCATGAAATTAATAAAAAAAATACTAGAAAAATAGTTGAGGTGAATGTAAACCTGTTTTGTGAACGTTCCTAACAGTTAATTGCCAAATAAGCAAATTTCCACTTTTCTCACGAATGACGTCATCGTGCAGAGGAAGTACGACGCACAACTGAAGCAGGCACATCATCCAGGCTGTCTTACACGAACAAATCTCTTTACTTGACGGTGATCGAGACGATGGTCACGTCTTCATAAGGCTTGTCTGTCTTTGGGTTCGTCTTGACGTTGCCAATGCTGACAACAGACTCCATGCCACGCACCACACGTCCGAATACAGTGTGCTTCTTGTCCAACCACGGCTGCACAACATATTTGTGTATCAGTAAATGAAGTAGTGTGCGCAACATATTGTGTATCAGTAAGTGAAGTAGTGTGCAGAACATATTTGTGTATCAGTAAGTGAAGTAGTGTGCACAACATATTGTGTATCAGTAAGTGAAGTAGTGTGCAGAACATATTTGTGTATCAGTAAGTGAAGTAGTGTGCGCAACATATTGTGTATCAGTAAGTGAAGTAGTGTGCGCAACATATTGTGTATCAGTAAGTGAAGTAGTGTGCGCAACATATTGTGTATCAGTAAGTGAAGTAGTGTAGTCATCAAGAGAGAGAGTAGCGCCTCTTCTCCCATGGCAGCACATCACAAGTATGCAAATGATAAGTAAAAAATTAGGTAAAAGTTTCCAGCTATCACAATAGAATTCAGTTCGGAGATAATTTGATAAAACTACAATACACGAAGTACAGATAACGATCATCAAACACGCAGATGTGTTTGAAAAAAAAAGACAAAATATACAGAGCTGAAATAAGAACCTGAAATATGAGTCACTTGTCAGCAGTTGTGACTAGGCCTAGATATAAAGTAAGCCTCTGCCAGGAGCACACCATTGACAGGAATGAGGCTCGGCCAGGAGCAAGCCTATACCAGGAGCAAGCCACTGACAGAAATGACGCTCTGCCAGGAGCAAGCTTCTGACAGGAATGCGGCTCTGCCAGGAGTAAGCCCCTGACAGGAATGAGGGTCTGCCAGGAGCAAGTCCCTGACAGGAATGAGGGTCTGCCAGGAGCAAGCTTCTGACAGGAATGAGGCTCTGCCAGGAGTAAGCCACTGACAGGAATGAGGGTCTGCCAAGAGTAAGCCACTGACAGGAATGAGGGTCTGCCAGGAGTAAGCCACTGACAGGAATGAGGGTCTGCCAGGAGTAAGCCACTGACAGGAATGAGGGTCTGCCAGGAATAAGCATGATCATACAGACAGCAACACCTCACCGTTGGCACAAGCGTGATGAAGAACTGAGAACCGTTGCTGTTGGGTCCTGCATTGGCCATGCTGACTGTGTAGGGTCTGTCGTGTCTCAGTGATGGGTGGAACTCGTCCTCAAACTCACCACCCCAGATGCTCTCACCACCCACCCCAGTGCCTGAGCAATGAACAATTCAGTACAGCATTGTCATAAATTATCTTAAATGAGCAGGGTGTGTTCGAGACCGAATGTCAGTACAGCGAATGTTAACAATTCCACTATATAATAATACACAGTTTGTTGCTTGCTTTGCTTGATCCGTCTCTCTGTCACGCTCTTAAGGATTTAGATAGGAGGAAATTCGGTAGAGTATACAAGTATCGTGAGCATTGTATTGTGGATACCAAAGGCACATCCTTCAACGTGGAAACTCCTTTGCAAATCTTGCGTCCACTGGCAAATCAAACGAGAAAAATCAATAAAAAACACGTGAATTTTCACGTGTGGGTCTAATAGTAGATTATTATTTGAGACCGAAATGGAAGAACATAAGATTCAAAATCATCATTGATGAATCATTAACCAAGAACTTTCAAAATACAAAATTCCTATATTATTTGTATTATATAAGCAAGTATTAGCAAAACTACTAAACATCAAATAATAGAAGGAAACAAACCTTGAGGATCACCAGTTTGGATCATGAATTGCTTAATCACGCGATGGAAAATGTGGCCGTTGAAGTAGCCATTCTTTGCATGAACACAGAAATTTTCGACGGTCTTCGGACACTCCTTCAAGAAGAGCTTCAGGTGAATGTCACCCATGGATGTGTGGAGCGTGGCCGTCTCGAATATCCGTTGGCCATCTGCAATAATTCATAAAAGAAGTGACAAACTCAAAGTATGACGAGCACATCTTACTGCCGTCTCACAGCACACATTGTCTCACTGCAGCACATTTCCGACCACAGCGAATTTAAAAATTACTCCCCACTAGCATTACTCGTTCCCTTCGGTGTCTTGACCAATATTTGATGAGCTTACAGATATATCTTATCTATGCTCACATTTGCCCATAACGAAGCATGCCACCCTCACCTCCGTCATCTATGGCTGCAATAATGTCTTCCTTCGAAGGTTTCTCATTGAAGACATCCCTGTCTGTCTCGGCAGCTCTGGAAGACGCAGCGTCGCGAGTGGTGAAGAGGTAGAAGCGGTTCTTCTTGAAGGCAGTCACGAACAGCGTGGGGTCTGGCATGTCCTTTTCTAGGTTAGGATTCTCAGCTGCTTCTTGCTCGATGGTGAGGGTGCTCTGGTTCCGATTCACTCGACCCTGAACAACAGAAGTATTGTCAAATGTCACTTTCACTGAATTATTCAAATTATCTACTTATATGATCGACAATGTATCTCCATCTCTCTCTCTCTCTCTGTATCTGTGCGTCCGTCCCATTACTTCTTATCTATTCCAGAAGAAAAATTATTGAACTGAAATCAGAACGGGTGTGCATATATTACAATCATTGTATTGTGCATACCAAAGGCGCCGGATCACTATAAAATACTCAGTTTTTCCGGTATTAGCTTTCTTCTCTTACACGGCCATGTTATCGGTAGATAAATAGAAAATGAAAGTTCTCTATACGTTCATGAAAATTATTCAGATTCTGATAATACCACAGTAAATCTAAATCGTGGAATTTCCACGGGAACTGTCTAGTTATATAGAGTTACCCCAGTCACTCGAAAACCACTTCAACAGAAGAAGGAATCATCTCAACACGACAAAGATTTAAAAATAGAGTAGAGGAAAACTATTGAGACACTTGTGCAAAATAAAAACAAGTTGCACAAGACGCAGGCAAGGTATACAATCATCAAAGTATATTGAGAACGAACACAAACATCAACGTTTCTCGGTGGGGCTCTAGAATATGATGGAGCAAAATTGCCTTCAGAAAACCTTGTTAAGCAGAACCCCCTCCAAAATCAAACCATTTAACAGGCGTGCATTCATTTAAACGACAGTTTTAAATAACTGAAAACAATTCATACGGGCATTTAATTGCGTGACCACGCGCACGTCCATACATCACTTCCAGAGAACAATACGGGCACAAAAGATGAGCGTGCGCATGAATTAAAGTTGAGTACACGATGAAACTGAGCAGTTAATGTTCACAACTGTACACATGCAACATTTGCCTTCAATTGTCCGGTTTACCACTGATGTAGTAGAGTGGGTGGAGCCTCGTAGTGAGCTGACAGAAAAGGCTTTGCAGAGTCAGCAGGGCCTCAACTGAGCGGAGTTCATGACGCCATTAACTTGTGACATGTTCTATAGATGTGAATGCAAGTAACATTAATCTACACTAACCTGGAAAAGTGCAATTTGCTGTACTCTGAAATTTTCTGGCCTGGCAATGGTTCGCACGAGTCTGTTAGTGTGCAGGTTGAGCACCTTTACTCCAAGGATGGTCGGGTACAACAGCAGGTACCCGCTTGCATCGTACACCAAGTTGCCAAAACTGCCACTTTTCTCAACGTCGCGCTCCACAGCCATCCTGCACACAGGTAAATCAGAATCATGTTCTAAATCATTTGGATATAAAAACAAGGAGAACAGTTCTAATTTTTTGTAGGATTGACGAGTTAAGAGCTGTAGTTCGCAGCTCATTTAAACATATTTATTCGTTGAACAGGAAGAATTTTGCACAAAAAACTCAGATCTGATCAGGGACAGCGAATCAAACATATTTACCCCAACTCCACCAGCAATTGTGAGACACAATATCATGTAATTAACTTAAAAGAACACTACTATATAATGACTATTATTGTATTTGATAATATTCGTGCATTGGGTATTGTACTTCATAAAAAATTACAAATAAACACAGCAAAAGGGTTCGCTAACCTTGAGACTCAAAAATACTAACCATCTTTTCAACACATGGAACAAAATTTTGATAATCTTGAAAACATATGAATGCAAACGAGCACGTTTCAGTGAATAAAATTAAATGTTTTTCAAGGAACAATAAGAAAGGTTTTCCGAGAAATAAAATCCTAGGTTTATCAAATAAGAAAATGCTTTAGAAACAAAGTTATTCTGATACGACAATTGGTTGCTGCACACAGCGGTCACACGAGCTTACCGTCTACCAAACTCCATGGTCGGGATCTGGGGCTTGCGATGCTGTAGTTCAGTTACGTGATCCAGGCTCTCATCAAACACCCTTGTCAGTTTCCCTGTCAGGAACTTGAACACGCGAATCTGAGGAAAGAGTGAGTAATGTTTTTAACGAAGCATCTTTAACCCCTTCACTCTGCATGCATGGTACACATATGTACTACCCCGGATGGCACACATAAATATGTATACTCCGGGGTAAGAGGGTTAAAATAGAAACAGCATCGACGAGCCACCAGTGACGATACACGCTATGCTAGCTAACGTACAACGTACTGCACCTTGAGATGCACCATGAAAACAAAAAGGCTATAGAATATATGCAACGAACACTAAACGTTCAGAAATGAATGACCATACTAAGGAAAGAAAAGTTGATGACGTTTTCTGCAAGTTGATGGAAGCGACATATTGGTCAGGAGGCATAATATCACCATCGAAATAAATGACACTTGTTAGGTTTGAGCACCACATAACTATATACAAGAAAAATTATTAAATATGCATGCTCACTTCAAACAATAACTAGTGTAATTTCTATCAAGAACCAATATACTCATAAAAAATTCAGCACCTCTAGGCTAAAAATAAGGCTGGTGTGCAATAAAGAGTGTCAACGCAAAGAGAAGATTGCACCTCACAACATACCTTCCTGTCGTGTGACAGAGTGGCAAACTCAAGTCCACCAGGAGACACACACAAGGCAAGGGGTGGTCGCTTCACCTTCACGAACTCGAAGAGGTCAGTGTCCAGTTTGGAGGTGAACTTCACACAGGCAGGCTGCATGTACCTCCCCTCTGAACCTCGCCAGTACTCCAAGATACCAGCAGCGTCGCACGAGATGACCGTGTCAAACACGGCGTTATACTGGTGTGCACACACGACAGTGTTCTATTTCAGCTGCTGGTGTACACAAGTAATGTGCTCTATTTATGCTTTTTATGTACACAGGGAACGTGTTCTATTTATGCTGGTCTTACTGCACACTTCACTGATAATAGTATGGGTGAGGTAGATGATGCCACAGAACTGGTTTCGTTGTTGTATGACAACTGACTCTAAAGGCAAATGATATTCTCTTGATACATCATTATATGAGGGCTGTTTTTTCAACTTCCAATGGACTACAAAAAAGGTAAATTTACGTAACATAATAATTCTATAATGAACAGCATTACAGGATCTAACTTATTTCTCTACATACCACAACAGATACAGTCCAATTGCCTGAAGTACGGGCAATTAAACACGGCAGCTGCGATCAATGCTCCCACCATATGTGAGTTACGAAGTGTAATCCGTTTCCTGCAACCAGAAGGACGTGGTGTTGCTGAAATCCATTGCAGAATGAGTAAAGTGTTTGGTCATAACTTTATGTGAGGGTAGTGTACAGAAATACGGGAATGGTGGTTAAAGAAGGGCGAAGCGACATCCATGAAGAAGATGGACGTCGGTTCGCTCTTCTTTCAATTTTCTAACCATTCCCGTACACTACCCTCAGTCATAAAGTTTTCACCGTATATTTTTCTACTTTTCTCATTGTGCGATGGATTTCAGCAGCACTACGTCGTTCTGCTTACAATAAATGGATCACATTTCTTAACTCATTCGGCGGAAGCATCGATCATAACGGTCATGTTCAATTACTCGTACCTAGAGCAATCAGGCTGTATCCGTTTTATCGATTACAGTAGAATTCCTTCAAACCGGCACTCGCTGGCCAAGTTATATATATTTATTCATTGTTTTTTTCTTCTTTAACTGCTTTAAGAAATTGATATAGTCTTCCTTTTATGTCTAGTGTGTCTATGAATTGTTTGTGGTTACTTCGGTGATACTAACCGGCAACTGCAAAGACCCATGGGTGCTGGTTAAAAATAATTCTACTGTATGTAGAAAAGCAAGCAAGACCCTGCAGTACTTTTGGTAATAAAATTATATTACGTAAATTGCTTTTTATAGCCCATTGGAGGTTGAAAAAACAGCTCTCGTACTTTTCCCTATTCCAGGACGAAAGTGCATTATACATTTTGTGATATCCAGGTAACATTTAATCAATATGAATCGTTTCTTACGACGAAAAATCATAAAATTAAATAAAAGTAAGATGTGCAAAAGTCTACAGACAAGAAAATAGTTTGCTTCCAGATTTAACCATGGCACTGTATTACAACGAATACAATCCACCACCTCGATGAGGTGCCCACACGAGCCCTCCCTCCTTCAGGAGATGCAAAAGAAGGCCCCTTAAAGAAAGGTTCCTTAGTCGGATGTTAAAAATCCGATTTTGTTAAATGCAATGATGTTAATTCCAAGCTGTGCCTAAAGGAAATATTTCGCTTATCACCTAAAACGCGTAGAATACCTAAAACGTCAGACTTTACAAGTGTCACCAATGACTATCTCTTCAGTCATCATTGAAAAAGTGAAGTTTCATTTGCTTCACCATGTATATTTAACGTTCATTGTGTAATGTGAATGTTTACGTATACTCGTAGGTACCGCTGTTATATCATCTACAATACATAGAATACCTACCACTTAAGGATTTTATGATAAGGCATCTTTAAAAACCAATGCTGTTACATTTCTCATGTACCAACTGTATTGGATATATACATTTTTGTTTGTTTGCTTGTTACCTTCATTAAAGTTACGGGCTGAGCATGCAGCTGTAAAACATGGATTGCATCACTAGCAGACCCGTGTGCATCATACACCCTGATGGCTGATGAGCCAGCATCCGCCACTGCTATTGAGGTCTCGGGGTTGCTGCTGTTGTGGATGAACTCGCACGTGGAGGGCGTAAAGTTTAGCTTCAGCATGTTGATCATGTCTGTTCACACACACAAAACTTTTAAATAAGCTTCAGTAATTTGCTCCACCAATGCGTCTGGGAAATTGCTGTAGATAAGTAAAACAGGTACAAATTTTTGTAGAATAGAATAATGCAATAGGAACAAGCCTTTTGGCTCATTCTTGGATTGTTACCCATGTCCCATGCCATTATGTTGTAAATAAGCAAAAAATTTTAACACTTCAGATTAAGTAGCCCAGTGCATGTAAATTTAATGAAGTTATGCTACTCTAACTTCAAATGATACATAATGTCTTGAACTATTCATGCAATCCATAAATCATACCTATGTTTTAAAAAATACATCATGCACAGAAACAGAAGTCCAACCTGAAATACAGTCTCTTCTGTTATAAAAAAGATACATTTCATGTATTCCAATTCATCACAAGTGCGTGACTGATACAATATTCTCACCAAAATTGATGACATCAAATATTTTGAGTGCACCATCTTCAGCCATGGATGCAGCTCGAGTCCCGTTACAGTTATGCACCAGACATTTCACAGGACACAGGTGACAGCGGAATACTTTTACGAATTCAATGCCGAATTCTAACTTCTTCCAAAATTTGACGAACCCATCTTGAGAACCAGTGATGACAAAATCTGTTCTGAAAAAAGAATATTTTAATATGGATGAAAAATCATCCACTACACTACATCTTACATGCAAACACATGAGCACCTCTCGCTCCCTGGATCAAGACTATTGTATGAGCAACTGACTGAAAAAATAGCATTATCATGACAGATGATTAATATTATTGATAAATATTTGATAAATGCACTAACAAATACAAAAATCAAGTTTCAAATTTCCACAACAAATAAAATTTGCATTTTATAAAACTGGTATCTACTCATAAGAAAATTGAAAAATTTATCCAAATCACAATATTTGTTCTTGAAAAGATGAGCCCAACTTACTTTGTGACAATGACGTGAGTCACAACATCACGATGCATGTAACTCTTCTCATAGTACTCAGCAGAAGGCAGGTTGCTCAGGTACAGATCTTCATGTGGTAGAACTAGTAAAAAAATGAAAATTTATTTTATTTACACTAATGCAAGAGATTAAAAACAAAGTAACCAAAGAGAAATTTCAATATGAAAGGGCAGTATAAAAATTTCAAAAACATTATGAAGTAATGCTCTGTAATGCTTGTAAAACAGTACTGTAATGATCATAACTAATGGTAAGGAAATGGCTGAGAAATGCATCTTGCTAATCTATTAACTGAAGTACATAAAAACACACTAAAATTCCAACAGAATAAGCCCTGTTATTTTTATTTTTCTATAATAAAAAATATTCTGCTCTACATATACTCAAGACCCAAGTGCAGGTTTCGTAACAAAGGTATCTTTTCATGGAAATCATGTTGAGTTCTTGTGAACAAGCATAAAAATTTCACACTTTTTTAGTGCTTTGAGTGGCACTAACCATTTGGCAAAACTGGCCCACCTCAGCAGCAAATCAATATAATTAAACAGTACTAAATTTATTTTAATAAGAGCTCCCATTATAATGAGCTTTAAGCAAAGCTTATGATTGTTATTCTTAGATAATGAAGAATGGCAAACAACCAGGTCATATTTTATAATTTTGAAAAAAATAAAAAAACAATATTTAAAAAAAAGAACATTTCTACTCAAAATCATCTGCTTAAGTGAAAACTATTTAAAAGAAATTCTTCATCCATGGAATACTGAAAATGCTTACTCTTTCTCTTCTTTTTCTTAGGAAGAGATGCACCTGCAGTTGCTTCTTCAGGTTTTGGTCCAACCCAGCCATCCTCTTCCTCCTCTTCTTCTTCCTTGTCTTCCTCAAGATGACGTTTGGCAGTCTCTGTTTCAGACATTGTAAACCTCAATCTTATATTTTGATTCTGATTTAATCAGAATTTCTATTTGTTACAGACAGCCAAAAACTTGCTTTAAAAAGAGAAACAATGTCTAATCCTGAAAAATTGAAAAAATGGGTAATACAGAGTGAGCCACATATAAGTACATAATGAAAAAACTTATGACAAAATACATAAGGTAAAGAGATCAAATTAATTTTGAATGAAATAAGATTTTGAATCTTTTTATAATGAATTTATACAATACAAAATCTATTTTTTTAGTGCTCTAAAAGATGCAAATTTTGCCCTTAAAATCGAGCACTTCACAAAAGAGAGTAGTGAATAAAAATAGGACAGCTTTACTTCATATATAATGCTTTAATTAATGCTTCTGACCATACTATTAGCTCATCAAAGCAAATAGAAATAGAGTTTTTCAAAGCCTACATGAAGTGAAATCTGAAATCTTAGTTTACTTAGAACACAAAATTACATCTCGGGTATATTACTGTTGAATGAAAGTGAAGTTAAACCATGATTAGTTTTGATAAATGAAACAATAAATCATTTGATTTAAAAGCTAAATAATACTTTAAAAGGTAGGCAGCGTAGCGGAGCCTTTTTTAAGAGTTGCACTTGATTGACGAAAAATACGTTTTAACAATAGTTTTGATCAGAGACGTATTCTTGTTAGAGTAGAAGTCAAACAAAATCAACCTCAGTATAGCTTGGTTCCTCATTTTCCTATCCTACAGTCACGTGATTCGAGATTTATTTCAGGAAAAACATTACATTCTTACTTAAGTGCACAATTTAGACCTGACTTGACTGAAGACCATGGGAACCAAAACAATAACACGAGGGAGACGGTCTGAGCAATGTTGATAGGTGGTAGCCAGCGTTACGTTGCTGTCATTGTCCTGAGTGACAGACGTACAAACTATAAACGATCTTCAATCTACCACATTGACTCGTAGTTTTGTTTTAGATGATCCTATATAGTTATTTTCTTTCTAAGCATAAAGATATACATGTCTTTTACACCTTAGAAGTTTTTTGCGGAGATAGGTTGCTAACATATTTGTCTGACTGCGTAAAAATTAGATATGATCTACGAGGTGCCAATGATACAAAAACAATTAGAATAAATAACAAAGATGTATACCATATTTCCGATTCCATATCTTTTATCTCTGATGGAATAAATTGCATCTTGTAATTATGTTTATGTGTATTTTGCAATGTAAAAAAGGTAGCATTAGCAAGTACAATTATTATTGTGTATCGTAGTCTGGGTGTAAAATTACCTAAAGAATGATTGACATAAATACGTAAACTCTATATTGTCTATGCTGGATTCAAACAGAATAAAAAATAAAAATGTTTAGAAAATAGAAGACTATAAAATGTTTTACCCGATTGTATGAAGAAATAGTCAAGAAAAACACTCGAGCCTTGTCTTTCTTCATTAATCCGTATATTACAACTCGTTTAGAGTGCGGCTCCGCATGATCGCATCACAAGAGTCCTGGCCCGGTTCCTGTCTACTGTGACGGGGTTGTAGGATCTCTTAAAAAAAACGGCTTTGGACAGAGATCCTCACTCTCCTGAATTAATACTGATGAATTTAGTGAACAATTACAGAGAAACTGAAAACTTTGACAAGAACCCAAGCTGCAGTGCAGTTGCTGGAGTCCAGGCTGGTGGGCTGAGTGACACTACACTTGCCAGGAGCCTATTTGGACTCCACTTCTAACAACCAACCATTAGACGAGGACTAGCTGTTGCTTCTCAGAATCAATTTGTCTATACTATTATGCTATTTTAGAATTGTTGATATGGAAATGAATGTGTCCTTCTTTGTAGTTGCTTCTCTGAATTTTTATATAGAAGTAAGGAATGGGTGCTGCATTGAGATATTTTTCTTGACTCTGCCTTTGTTGCTTTTTAATGCAGATCATTTGAGTAATTGTTTTTTAGCCTCAGTACAGATTATTCATTGCTAGTTTGTTTCAGTTGAGCAGAGAATGCAAACTTCCATGGGATCTTTGTAAAAAATGAACTTCATATGTTTCCTAATTTTGTATTCAAATATTTTCAGATAATGTCAAGATGAATTGTGGAAGATGTGTTTGTCCTGTACTTCAATCTGTCAAGTTGACAAAACATTCTTTTGTAAGTGTGAGTAATTACTTTTATTGTATTTAAGAGTGGCTGATAATTTTGTTGAGTAATAGTTTTTTCTGAATTTTTATCAATCAAAGCTTTAGAAAATGTAATGCTTTATTCAGGAAATATGATGTTTAGTTTCATATTTAGTATTTAAATCTGCCATTTTTGTTCCTGTTATATGTTTGTTACTGAAGTTTGCTTAGTCACTTGCATCTGTTTATTTATTTTGTGTTTGTCAATAAATTGTGGGTCATTTGTCATTTCAGCAAATTAATTATTAAGTACATTTGAATTTTTTCCAAGTTACAATGTTTAGTTTAAAAACTAATTCAAAAATACTATATCCAGTTTTGAAACAGGTAAAAAAGAACTTTAACTGCTTTTAGTGTTATCTATAGTTATTTTGTTGTATATGATAATAGTTTTTCTGAAAACATTTCTGAAATGCTCTGAAAAAACAAATGAGAGGGAAATGATATATTTGTGATGAAAAATGAATAATTACTACTCTGTATTTAACAGCAGAGACGACTGGTGCATGCGGGTGCCATCCTTCAGAAGCGTGCAGCTGCCTCTCCCAAAGAGGTGGAGGCCATCAAGAAAGAAGAAGGAACTCACAGACTTATGGACTTTGATCATGAAAGCCTAGCAGCAAGAGGGTAATTTGACACTGTGTGTATCTCTTTTTAATCATACAATACAAGGGAGATCAAAAAGTTCAGGAAAATTGTCAGAAAATAATTTATTGTTTAAAAAAGTGATTTTTAATCCATAATCACTTGAAAAAATCGGGTGATCTTGGCATAATGCTTTTTGAGACGTGTGGCACTGGAAGCTTGTTTTGGTCCAAATTATTGTGCTGCATACAATTTGCCATGCCAAGTATTCCTTTTTTAAATTGATTAATATTAGTAATTTCTAGTCTGGTAGGCTTAGTACACCTGCTCTTTTATTGGTCTCAAAAGCTATCATGAACTACATAATGGCACAAACTATACTATAATACTGAATCATTTGGGTGTAAAGTCTTTTATTATACATACATGATTTTTTCATTTTACCAATGATTTTTTTATTAATCTATTGTATCATCTGTGTTAGTGGCATATTGTATGTACAAATGTTCCCAGCACTTTAGATTAAGATGACTGCCGTACAAACTAGTTTAGACAAATGTGACACACATTCTTAGTAGTTCAGGCTGAGATGACAGCTATGCTGACCAGTTAATGCCTCAGATCTTACCAAGTTAGGCTCACATAACTCTTTTTCTGATTACTGACAGCTGAGATGAAAGCTGTTTTGACCAATTACAGTGGTGCTGTTCCAAGCAGTTGAACACAGATCACTGCTTTAATACTTAGTAAGTTGCAACAAATATTGCCGTGAGTACAAGTTACTTTAAAAAAAGTCCACTTTGTTACTGTTTAGTTTGGCTACTAATGTTTTCATTAATGTAGGGAGTCACTTTTAAGATAGTTACTTTTATATTGTATGATCATGTCTAACAGATTGCTCTATGTAATGCAAAGGACAACTAATTACCATCTGTCAGTAACTATGATACATGATAGTAGTCATGTCTTATATCGGCAGTTACCTGCGTGCCCAGAAAGGCTATGATCCTCCAGTGGATGCAGTAGCCCGCGTCCAGCAGGCATGTATGGATGCAAGCGGCACTACCACGCCTGACTTCAGTGACCCTGCTACTAAGTTTGCTGTTCTTAACCAGTGCAGCAAGGTCTTCAACCACAGAGTCCTCAATTCCTATGTGCACTCCATCACAACCGTCGGTCAGTCCAGTCGTATTCCTGCTGCTTGACTGCATTGTGCATGGACTTCTTTTTGGGCATGCTGGTTGCCGAGCCTAAAATGTTTCATAAATTTATTAATTTTAATGATTTTTTAAAGTTTTCCACAATTCGATATATATGGATTTAATACATTTATCGAATGCTTGAAAGGAACCATGTGTGACTTCTAGTTGATGCATCTGGTGTTCAGACTTAATGAAAGAAATGTTGAGAATTAGCACTCGTATGAGTGTTTTCCCCAAATCATTCCTTTTTACTGACGTGGCAGTTGATCATCAATTTGATGTCTGTATTGTTACTCTTATTCCATTCAGTGCTGTAGCTCATGAATTACTGAACGCACAACTTAAACTTAAATACAATTACAAGCAATGATCATGTAGTGTTTCTTTTAGTCACTTCACTGCTATTTTTCTCTTTCAATGAATAATAGCAGAAATAAATGAGGTCTACTAGTTGATGGATATTTTTTTCTGCTGTGTTAAGTTCATAAATGTTTTGTTGAATTTTGATTTGTGTTGGAAAAGAGATGAAAAATGGAAAGTTGTATCACAAAAAAAAGAATAAATTAGTCAAGTTTATTGACTTTTTTGTGTATTAAGTTTTATACTTATTCATTTTCAGAATTAACTTTTATTTTATTTACCCTCTGTATGGAGAGTTACTTTCTCCTAAACAAAGGATGTAATATTTTACAAATATTTGTGTGAAGGGTGAAATGAGACGTGGAGGTTTGCTTGCAATGTAGTGTTGTCATGAACTCCTCAGGGCTGTTGTGTTCAGAGTGTGTGGTGTGGGCGTTGTTCTAACTACAGCTACATGTATTCCCACAAGTGTATCAATTATCGCTCCAGTGCTTTCTACAAACTTCTGTCTACGAAATACAGCCTCTTAACACGAGTATGTTCATCGTACATGAAGGCTTATGAGGACCAAGTTATTTTTCTAGTATACAAAGCGTTACTCGAAATTAGTATTCAAAATAGGGTACCTTTTATATAACTTCAAACAACTTTCGAGCAAAACTTGAATATTGGGATAAAATTAATCATTTCTAATATACTTCAGGAACAAACAACACTGGTTCATGTAAGTTTAGCTGGAGGCTGATTTCTGTCAGCAGCGAGGGCTGTCCTTGCTAATGTGTGAGTTATTGCATTCTTCTTGCACTTCAGTGATGACAACTGGATCTTCATCAGGCCTTCAGCCATTAATGTTCATTATTCGTATTTCAAGCTTATGTAACTGAGTTGTGCGTTCAGTAAATTAACCTGGAAAATTTCAATTAATCCCCCAATACTTCTTTATGATTGTAAATAAATATGTTGGGGAAATCAGAATTTATGGACTTTAAAATGAGAAAAATTATAATAACCATTGAACTTCTTTCATGTAAAATAAGTAATACTCGTACATACGTACATCTCCCTTCAGTTCTTTTTTAGTATTCTTAGATTATATTTGTATTTCTGCGGTTTTGAAATTATCTCCTTTTCCTGTAAATTTTAGTTTGATATGATCCAATCAACCATCAACGTACTGATGCACAAAGCTGTGTGGTAGCTCATGGATCATGCCCTGCTCAGAGTTGTGTTGTGCAGATCATCTGATTGCGATATACTTGACACCAGTGGACACCCGCGTGCCGCTTGACAGAATGCGAGATATTGACCTGCCCAAGAATCTCCACGTCATCTACGATTACGTCAGGTTTCATCCCGGTAAGTAATAAACTATTCGCTTGGATGCTTGGTAATTTCCATTTTTTCGGGAGCAAAATGTAACCATACATCTCGAATTTCTAGGTTTTGAACCTTCACTAAATATTACTTGTTTATGAAGAGTTATTAGGTCTCATCAGCAGCAAACTGTGCATCATGATTTATACTAGATCTCTACTGTGTGTAGGGTGGGATGACCACGATATTACAATCCGTGAATAATAATAATAGATTTGTGATGGATCTATGAAAATCTTGCGTGTGCCCTGCGTTGATTGGCAGAAAAACCTGCTTCTCTATGGTCATATTACGCCAGAATTTGAAAGTCACGCAGTACAAAATTTGGACTTGAGCTGGTGTGCGAATACTGGATAAGGGAATAATAGAAAGTGTTTATTAGGAAATGGAAAATGACTTTTAAAAATGAAATAAAATTTACGTTGACCTGTTTTTGTTGAAGTAAAGTAGCATCAAATAGAATGGTAAACCTACTTCAAAATACAAGTGAACTTCTAACTCGATTGGAATGAATGTAAACTGTATAAGTCAGCAGTTCATAGCTCGTTGGCTGTTGTGCTTGGATTGCGTAGTTCATAATAAGCAAGATAATTTTTCAGATACCGACACAAAATTTGGAGGCATCACTGCGTTTCCTGGTACAAACAACATCGTGACGGGACTGAAGGAAAGGAAGAAATACAAGGGCTTTGTAGACTCACCAGAGTGGTTGCGCTACAACCTGGATCAGGAGACAGACAGGCATGGCAACCTCAAGGGCAAAGGTAAAACCCACCGTGTGCTCCAGGATGACTGGTAAACTCGGCACTGACAGCAAGTTTGTATTGTATAAAGCTAGCTATTCACAGTTGTTTTCTTACCGTAATATTATGTAGATATTTCCGAAAGTAATGACCTGAATTGGATTGAAATGAAGTATTTAGCATAAACACATTGAAATTAGCTTTCTGAAAGAGATTTAATGTATTAAAGCATTATTACAAGGAGAGTGGCTGAGAACAAGTTCCATGTCACGCTTGTCATGAGGCTGGTCACTGTTCCTCAGTTACCAGCCACTTGTGAGCATCGCTACAAACACTACTTCTGAATACTCCATAATGTTTTACGGTGATCCTGGCACCTTGCCTCTTGCTGGCCTTGCGTGTTTGCTTGCTGCTGTACCTGTCCGTGGAAATTCAGCTCCTAGCAGTGAGTAGGAGTTAAAAAAGTTGCAAAATTAGCATGGCAGACGCATAGACCAGTGCATTCATTTTTTCGTCAATTCAGATGCTGTTGAAATACACAGACATGGTGAGAAAAATCTATATATAAAAGTAACACACACGTCAAAGCTTGATTATCAGATTGAAATAACTCGTGAATTTGAGTAACACTTTCTATTGTTTTAATTTCAAATTCTACCTGCAAAGCGCGTAGGCTTTTCGTATATAGCATGTGTTCATTGGTCTCTTTTCGTTGACTGTTTCTTTGAACATAATGGCCAATGCATTCACTTGATTTTTATTTGGAGCATCAGCATTGAGGATGTTTCTGAAATTTCTTTTACCGTAATAATAGATTCAATTATATTGGAAGAAAAGTTTCTGAAGTTCTTTTAAGTAAATTTTAAAATAACTACACATAAAAATTGTGAGTGAAATAAAAACTGCTACAGTAAATTTAATTATGCTAGCTTATTTAAATCATTTACAAATTCTTCACTTTTCGTAGTTTTCCTGCGATTGATCTTCTAAAACGGTACGTTACTTCTGCGCTACTCTAGAAAAAACTGGGGAAGAAGTTCATGGCCTGAATTAAATTAAATTAAATACCTTGGCAACCTATAACAACTTTTCTACGCTTAGAGAAATCTCGATATTAAAAATCTGAGACCTACTAAATTCAATTTTTAATGTCTTTAGCTGTATAGCGTGAATTCCAGCTACCCTCGTGCATTGTTTGGACGAAGTGAAGCAGCAAATCCTTTGGTGTGACAAAGCTAACTCGTTTGGCGTACGTGTTCAGATGTAATATTAACGTGGGATTGCAAACATTTATGCCAAATGTATAACTTTATTATAAAAATCTGTTTTATCATTAACAGAAAAGCCAGTGAAATAAAATCATCGGGTGAACTCATCTCTTCGACAGCCATGGGGTCTCCTTCTGTTGCTGAGCCGTATAATTTTGTCTCGATCGTTTGTTGGGCTTAAGACCTTCTGACAGGCCAGGTTTTCTCTTTCTGCCAGCATCTTCCTCTTCAGACACCCGATTTTCATTAAATTTACTTACACTATTATATAAAGCAGAATTATTTGTATCACCATTGGACTGTGAAGGCAGAGCATTGACTTTGATGGCATCCGAGCTCAAGTCTGAATCGTGCGCGTATTTGCACTTGTGACCAAACTTACACCTGCCCTTGCGATAATTGTAGCATATTTTTTTACCATTTATTTCGACCACGTCTTTGGGATTGTCTGTGAGTTTAACGTGCTTTTCAAGCATAGACTTCTTAGCTTCTTGCTCCTGATGAAATGGGTTGTAAAAGACAGAAGTGGCATCGTTGCAAGAGAAAGGATTGGGCAGCTGAGTACTACCTTTGCTGTCGATCTCTCTGAGCCCTTTTGAGGGATTTACAAGTTTCTCCTTCTTTGATTTCTTGCACTTTTTAGTCTTCTTCTCACCTTCGTTGTCCTCATCTTTTAATATGAGGTAGTTGGTGCTCTCTCTCACACTCCCCTCGTTCCTGCACAAGATGAACGTAGTAAAAACATTTCATTGCTGGCAATAGCATTATTTTTAAAAAAAAAAGCTTACCCAGAAAGCTCATCTAAATAAGGCTAATTTTTTGTGAAAATTATTCATGGTTATATGAGAATTTAAGACTCTTCAATTTTGATTAGACCTCTGCTTTGTTCTCTTTAGTGACTAAAGTAAATTAAAAAAACAGACCCTGGAAAACCAAGGCATGTTGGCCATTTTGGATTAAATGGAAAAATATGATTACCTTATAACAAATCAAAAACTACACTAAAGTCTTGCAACCAGTAATGCTGAATCTACACCAGATAGTCAGAAGATAAAATCAGCATAATTGAAGAAGAATTTAATTGCTGTATCTGTATAATTGCTGCGCATTAAGACCTAATAAGAATATTACACATACACATTATGTCAGTCAAGTGAAGAAACTGAATCCTTAATCTCTGCCTCAGCTATGTCCTTATATTTGATCTGCTGAACTACTCATCCAGCAAGGAGTGAAGTGCTACGTCTCCACACTTAGCTTAGGAAGAGCTGACGGAAGTCAAGGCTATTCGAAAGTAAGTTTAGCTATGAGGCACAACTTAAACACAGATTATGTATAAGTTCACAAGCACATTTCAGGTATGAGGAGGATTTATAAACAAAATGATTAGTGAACAATGGATTCATACATACCAGTACATTGTGATTTATATCATAACTAAGCTTACATTAAGAATGTTTTTTACAAATTGCTAACATCCATCAATTGAAGACATGCACCAAAGTATCAATTGAAACTTTGAACAATGCACTGTAAAATCTCTGGGTAGAAGTATTCTTTTTAATAAGCCTCACAATTTCTGCTGAACAGAGGCTTCTTGTTCATCATCAGATGAACCGTAGTCAGCTATCAGTCCAAGAGAAGCCATGAGTCTTTCAAGTGAGAGCTGCAAATAAAAGTAAAAAGATGTAAGAACTATATATGTCTGCATCATCTTATCGAATTATCTACAAAAGTTGATACAATTTTTTATATCATTATTTTAGTATTGAGCAACTGTACTAACATACATACACAGCATAAATATTCAATACACCATAACACCAAATTTTAGAACTTTATTCAACAGGGTTCTGCTAGCCACATGTTTTAAGGCATCATTGGCAAAGCACTAGCAATCATTCAATTTTATTTTGACTTCATTACACATTTATGTGATTAAAATAAGCTAATTCCAAATTTTCAGTCACTGTACATTTTACAGTTCTGCAAAAATTACTTGAAAATTTAAGTTTGAGGACATAATTTTGACCTACATGTAAAAAAGTCATCAGATTAGACCACATCTCACACTGTGACATTTTTTGTCAATTGTAATTATTGTCATGATAGGTAAAAAAAGGTTACAACAAATTTTAGTTGCTATTAACATTGAAGTTAGCACTCTGTATTGCAAGCATAGCAGACTGCTTGAAGACTTTGATGAGCTGAAGGACAAACTGCATTTGTAAATTGGAATATCTATGAGACAATGAATAAATTCTTTCATAACATTAAAGCTACTCAAACACATTCCTTAGTAATAATCACACTTTATTTTTGTTATTTTTAGTATAATTTATACATAAAAAGCATTAAGGAATCCAAGTTCTTTGATCAAGCAAAACAGTTTTCATCCAATAAACTATACTACTATTTGTTCAGTCATGGGTTAAAATAAAGCAATGAACATAGGTAAAATCCTAAAAAATATCTTGAAATAGGACATATAAATTCTATATTCTTCTGCATTGGCATTACAGTATAAAAGTTTTTCACCAAAATATCAAAAATGATTCATTAACACAAAAAGCATAATTTCTGATAACTGTGTTTAGACACAAACTACATTTAATCTAAATCCTTTAGATGGTCATTTCCTGCAAAAAAATATACTCATAAACAAACGCAATATTTACTTCGCTCGCTCTCATCAAGACATACGTCTCCATTAATAAGTACGTACTATATTAACAATGAATATGCAATTTCACACTAACTAGTCCCAGAGTTGAAGGAACGTTTTTTACCTCTGTCTGATATTATCACTCACCTTTCAAATTAACTTGACAGTTTTTCTTTGGTCGCTGTTTTAAAGCTCTGAATACTTGTGAAGTATTCTTCTTTTCAATGAATGAAAATAATTCTCCCGTTTCTATGGCAACTCGGGCGAGAATATCAGCCCGAGACAGAAATGTAATTATGATAGGAGCCTGAGGTGAACAAACTATTCTTCATGTGTTTTGCTTTGCATTTGTATAGGTGTGGCATCGTGATGTTGAAGGTTATTTTTAAAGCTCTATTATGGGACAAATATACATCTATTTCGATGGTTATTAAGAATGATAACTCAAATTTTGCAACGTAGTATACATAAATATCAAATCTAGAAAACCAGGTGACATCAAAGATGTAACAATTAACCACCTGAAAACATAAATTGACTACGTAAATATTACAAATAATCTCTTTTTTCCCAAAAATAATTATATGAATTTATCATTATGTTCAACTACTTATTTTCAGCATCATTAAATCATTAATACGTAATTTATAACATACCATAAACATTATATACCTAATTAATTTTAAAATAACATTCTAAATAATTATGGATTTTATTTAGCAATCAATTTTATATAAGACTTGGAATTTAATGTCGATGGTAGACAATGGTTACGTCCAGGGAACTTTTGAGCCCACGGTTGTTCACTATTCAGTGCGTAAAGAGGTGGCACATCATGTAAACATAATTTTAGTTCTGGATCTGTGTTTTGTCTCAGCACCACTCTGAGTTCTGCCTTCTCGACCCTGGCTCGTTTTCCTGGGCTGCCACGTTCCATGTCTCTTGTTACTGGGGTAACAAGACACGGTAATTTATTCCATTAATAAGTCTTAACAGTACAACAATTTGAGATTGCAACTAGGCTGCTATCCTTGGTCTAAAAAATGAGACGTCTCCTATTCTACTTGTTTCATTCACCCCCTATGTAGGACACAATCGCAAAAGCTTAATTAAGTAGGCCTTATTCTTCTGTGATTATTCCCTTAAACCAAAGAATAGTAACAAGGATGTCAAATAGATCTAGGCATTGAAATGGAGGCCGAGGTCACCGTGGTCGAGTGGTCTACGGCCTGTCTCATGCATCAGGTCTCTGCCTCGGGCAGAAAGACTGCGGGTTCGAAACCCGGCCGTGAACACGAGTTATTTCTCGTTGTTTCTTCGCGCCGTGAGCTCGCACATATCGGTAAGGCTTACTGGGTAAGCAGTCAACACGCCCATGGACACGCCCATCAAACCTCCCGGGATCGTCGCATGGAGCTCACCATCACCCTTAATCCCAGAATGTTCCCCTTAAGAATTTAAAAAAAAACAATGTACTAATGTCTATGTACTGTGTACTTGATTGGAAATAAAGTTGCTTGTTTGGTTTGTTTTTTGTTTGTACCTAAAATGACCTTCCACCAGGGAGGACGAAATAGAGAGAGTCCTGACACAGACCGGAATGCCTGTAGCTTTTTCCTTACTGCCAGTAACCCAAAGCCTCTGCACAATCCCAACTTAACACTACTCACACACCATATCACTCCCTGAAAGCATAGCACAACACATTAATAATCACGTAACTCAAACCATTATCATCAAAACAATGCCTAGATCCACCAACAACACCACGCTCTGAGCACAAGTAAGAAAAATTGACTCGTACAAACAGAATGTATTAGATGTTGTAACCAAAATATGAGCTCATATTGTTAATAACTTGAGATGCTTAAAAAATCTTATAAAGGCAAACATAATAATGAAATACTTTAAATCATGTATACCCAAATGAAGAAAATGAGGACAATTTGATGTTTATTCTAATAGATATTGAGTTAGATATTAAACTTTTTGTTTGTGAAAACGACAGTATTTCGAGCATATTTTACCATTATATGGGGACAACTGTGTATTTAGTCTGTTTTAGCTTTTTGCCAGTCAAAATTTGGCCATAAAGAGCATTGAGCATCTCGCACCATCCCCTGAACTTCATTCACAGGCGGGGTGGCGTGTTACGTTCGTACCAAAAGTGATACTTTTTTATCGCAAATATTTTTTTACTTTTGTTACGACTTCATCAGAAGTTGTAACTATTCCAAGATTCAATGTTAGTTTACATGTTAATTGATGCTTGGATCAATGACATTTCAGAGAATCGTTTCAAGCGCGTATACAAAGCATGTCTTCGAAATACGTTTTGTTTTGCTGCACTCCACCGCTGGGTTTCCCTATGTATTTATAACGTTCATTGCGTGATGTGAATGTTTACGTATACCCGTAGGTACTACTGTTATATCATCTACTATGCATAGAATACCTACCACTTAAGGATTTTATGATAAGGCATCTTTAAACCCAATGCTGTTACATTTCTTATGTACCAACTTTATTGGAAATGTACGTTTTTGTTTGTTTTTTGTGGTGTAAGAGTAGCTGAGCTAGCGGCTAGAAACAACATGAACGTTATTAGTTTTAGACGATTACGGGAAAATAACGATCTAACAAAGAGCTCAAGTCCTTATGGATAAAGATCTTAAACTTTCATGTACATTAATGAAGCAAATTTTCGACCAGTTTTTGTCGAATGATACATTTCCGGCAGTTGATCCAGGAAACGTTAATATGGGGCAAATACATGCTATCATTCTCTTTCCGTGGAAATCTCTTAATTATACAATAAAAGCAAAATATAAACAATTAAGCACCATAAGATGGGAACTCAATTTAGAAGACACGTATCGCATTAGTAAAAAAGAAGCAACGAAATTTTGGAATGGCGTTCCGAAAGAAACAGGTGGTGATGATCTCTGTTATCCATTACTGTTCAAATTAATGCAGAGCCTACTCTCACTGCCACGTTTTCCTACGTGCGTCAAGTGTTCATTTTCTCTGTTAAATGTTACAGTAAAAAAAAAGATTGTGGTTGAAATTTATTACCGGCCATGTATTACTCTCTCTTTTATATCCGAAATGTCTATTTGCTGATACTTGCTGTGCATACTGAAACCCTCCCAGCAATTAAGTTAATAACAGAAGAGAATTTATACAACATCAACACTGAAAAAGAAACCACTTTCTGATTGGTTAAAAAACATTTTCATTCTTTCACCTATACATACCTAGAAAATTAACTTAGTGATAGAACACGATTTTTCAATGTGTTAGAATACAGTGAAGGTGTACGAAAAATTGTATATGCTTGATCAATGTTCTGTTCATATTATATTATATAAGATCTATAGCTAAAAATTCTACAATTGGCATAATGTAGAAGTTATACGTTCAACGAGCGCATAATATGATTTTAAGAGCACGTCGCAAAAACGCATAAATGGGTGTTAATTTGAAAATAATACAATTTTTCAGAAGTTTTTAAAATTGGTTACGTTTTTGTTGAATTTGTTACGTTTTGAGATGGAGGTGGTGGTGGTGGTCGGTACCAATAGAAAAGATTTGAGAGTTTGGCACAGGGTGTACCTAAGTAAAGGGGTGAAATGGAGGGGATACTAGGAGGGGAATAGAAATGAACGCTCTGCGCACATGTATTGAGTGGTGAGGGTTTGTCATTGGGGTTTGTTCTTGTAGGTGGTCTTTATAAAGGGTTGTCTAGAGGGGAATTGATGCTAGGTGTGGTGGTGTGGGGTGTCATGTGTATTTGGGCGTTGGAGGGGGGCCGAGTATTTTTGTTTTCGAGCTTGGGAAAGCTCTGTGTGGTATTTGTCTAGTTTCTTGTGGGAATGTGAGGTGTAGGTATAGTTGAGGGTGCATTTGTTCAATGTTAGTCCATATTTTTTTTGCGTGCTCTTGTAAGAGGGTGTTGATGGGGGTTAGTTTGGTTTGACGGTGTAATTGAGCTGATGTGTTAAAGTCGTGCCATTCTGCGTTTGTGATGAATCGTGTTGCTTTGTTTTGTACACTTTGTAGTTTTGAGATGGAGGATGGTGATAATGTGTGAAGTGGGATGGCTGGGTAGATGAGGGCTGATCGTACGTAGGCCAGGTAGAGCTTCCTTTTTGTGTCCGGGTGCATGTATTTAAAACGGTATAAACGAGAGAGGTTATTTTGTGCTATTTGAGATGGAACGTTGTTACAATTCACGAAAACCTTCTGGCAATCCTAGTCTGACTGTCCGACAGGGGTGCCAGAATTGTTACTTTGGTAACAAAAGTGTTACTTTTTGCTTACATATCATCACTTTGTTACTTTTGTTAATACTTCGACAAAATTCGACAAATGTTGTTACCATTTAAAATTTCAGCTAATATTTCTTTAAAAAGGGTACCGTTTCCGTTGACACTTGTACAGAGTCGTTTCAACTGCGCCTTGTTTCGTTCATAACTCGTATGATTGAGTTTGGTAACGTCCTCGGGTAATTGTCAGCGTCAAATGATGCAATGGTTTTGTTGATTTGCGTCTGTGGAAGTGATATCGCAGTTCAGTTCGCTTGTGCTTTCCAGTCAGATAATAGCATCTTATCGGTTCATCATTATAATTTTGTAAGTTTTAAGGCCATAATTCCATGATGAGTGCAAAAAGAGATAATTCTGAAAGTGATATAACCAAAACACCGAAAAGAAAAACTGTAAACTAGCTAACGTTTACAAGCGAACGCTCAGAAAAGATTGGCTTGACGATGAAAGATTTTCAGCTTGGATTTAAGTTAGTAAATGAGATGGAAATAAAGCATATTGTAAGTTTTACCATTGTAAATTAGCTGGGGGAATAACACAGGTTGAAAGACATGGAAATAGAGAAAAGCACGAAAAAAATGTGCGTAGTCTTAACATATGCTCAAAGATGACTGACTTCGTGCGACCCAGTACGTCATCGCTTCGCTCAAACAAAGTTGCTGCAGCTGAACTAAAACTTTGTGTCTCCATTGCAGAACACAACTTACCTGTCTCTATTTTGGACCACTGACCAGGGTTGATTGCTAATATTTGCGAAGATTCCTAAATCAATGGAGAAATCAAATGTGACCAAACGAAAGGCACCGGTGTGTCTCGTGCTGTCATTAGTAAGCATTATTTAAATGAACTTATTGTAAAATTAACGGGATGGTGCGGAATTAACGGTATTTCGGTCACCAGATACTATGATCTTGATGTGCAAAGAACTGTGGATATATTTTTGGCTTTAATTGAGGTAATGGGTTGTAACGCTAAAGGAATTTTTGATTCCTTGACTATTTTTTTTGAAAAACACGGCATTTCCTTTGATAATCTTATTGGGTTTCTAAGTAATAACGCAAGTGTCATAATGGGCCGAAAAAACGGTGTTAAACATTTACTGAAAGAAAAGGTCCCACCATTATATGTTCAAGGTTGCGTATGCCATTCAATGCACCTGTGTGCTTCCAAGGCTTGCTTAGAACTCCCGAACGAGTTGGAAGATTTAGCTCGAAATATTTACTCATACGTAGTAAATAGTTCCAAACGTCTTAATGAGTACAAAGAATTTCAAAAGTTTACAGACACCGACCCAAGAAAAATCTTGCATCAAAGTTGCATTAGATGGCTGTGTCTTGAGCAAATCGTAAAGAGAATTTTGGATCAATGGGCAGTTCTCACTTTATTCTTCAAATCAGCAGCATTAGAAGATAATGTCAAGTCAGCTGCAGCAATATTAGAACAATTGCGGAACCCACAAAATAAGATGCACTATTCATGCTTGGCCTTCATATTACCCAATGTTAATAAGATAAACCTTGAGTTTCAAACTGAGACCTTTCGACTGCACAAACTGAAAAGTTCTATAAATATTTCTATAAAAACTATCCTGAGTTACTTTGTGAAACGAGAAATACTTAATAATAAGGATCTGGCAGTAATTACTGTTAATGATCCTTCGGTCTACCTTCCAATTGATGAAGTTTACCATTGGGCTAAAGTTGAAGGTGGTTATTCAAAGAACTCTGAAAAAAATTCTGACAAGGATCTGAAGCAATTTCGAGTGAAAATCATGAATTTCTATGTTCCATTAATAAAAGAAATGTTCAACCGTTTTCTGTCGGATGATATGCTTAAAAAGTTGGAATTGCTTGAGGCGATTTACTCCGCCCACGTTAATGTGGGAAAACCTGGCTCTATCATTCCTCTTGCCTTAAAATTTCCTAACATCGTTTTTAAAGAAGAGTACGAAACGTTGAATACCCAGTGGTGAGAGCTCACCTTGGAGGACACAAACTATATAACTGACAAGGAACCTAAAAAGTTCTGGTACACTGTTTCAAAAGAAGAGTGCGGTGATGGACTTCGATATCCCCTATTATCAAAGTTAATGATGAGCCTACTTGCGTTGCTTCATTCTTCAGCCTGTGCCGAAAGCATATTTTCACTTTTAAATAATATTAAACGCAAAAACAGGTCTTTGTTTCAAACTGAAACTTTAAACGCGCTTTTATACTCTAAAAGTTCACTTAGTGGCACTAACTGCATGAAATGGCAGCCCTCTCAAGAATTAATCAGATTAATGACGCAAGAAGACTTATACAGTAGTGCTGAAGAAGGAGCTACTTTTTGAAAGCTTAGTAAACACTTCCTTTAATATTAAAATATTTATTTGAAGATTTTTAGATTTTGTTACTTTTTGATCCAATTTGTTACCTTTTGAGATGGGAATTTGTTACCATTCACGAAAACCTTCTGGCAACCCTGGTGTCCGATCAGTAATAGCTGTGCTGGAGTGAAAGGAGTACAGCGAACAGCGGCAAGTTAACTTATTCGCATCTCCTTATTTCTGGAAGGCAACATTGCCGAGAGCAGACTTGTGAACGAGATTTCTTTGAGTTGAATGTTGGGGCAAATACTTGTATATTGGTCACGATCAAAGTACAATTCTTGCGGTTAGATTGATGATGGCTTTTTGGAATAATCACATAAATACTTCTTAGCTGTCGAAATCTATTGGAATTCTCAAGGAAGTCAAAATCTTTACTAAAGAATTCTTAAGTATATCGAATACGATATTGATTCATCTCTTTCCACAATGCGGAATGAAAAAATAACATCGGACAGATAAAAATTACACAACAAAACTCTTTTCTGTTCCAAACATGACCGTAAGAGCAATTATAACTTGGAAGATTCAAAGCCTAGTTAGCCCAAATACATTCACTGCGTTACAACAATTGATCAAACTTTCAGCCCCATCAATTCTGTTTCACACATTCAATCTGGCTCTAGACGGTACTCATATCCTAAAACAATTTGCATTTGCCCAATCTTGCCGTCTGTATTATTTGTCTTGATTCAAAATAAATTCGTACAACAAATCCACTCTGAATGTAGATCTTAATTTAGTTCCTACTGTCCCTGCATGGAATTCAAGACTGAAATCTCTTGATCAAATTTGTGGGAAACGTTCAAATCTATCAAATCCGTTTTCTTTGCAGGCGTTGATAAAGTTGGTTTTTTAGTTGTAATTCTTATTTCCAAATAGAGAGCATTAATCTTATCAAGTTAGTTCATGTACAACTGTATTGTAGAACATATTTATTCATTTGACTCCATAAAGTCAGAAGGACTTTACGTTTAACTGCGACAAACAACAGGAGACTCTTGTTATATTTGTTAACTTACTCCAATTTTGCCCAAAATCAAGCAATTATTTAGTCTGATGTACGGTCTTGAAAAGAGTTGTAGGGAACAGCCTAAGCTTAGGTCGTATCTACATATATAATAGACAGTGTGTCTCCATCTCTGTGTGTGTGTCCGTCCCATTACTTCCTAAGAATGATTTTATGACATTCTCTGTGTATGAGATACCACTTTTCTGGATTATTTGTCGAGAATTTTCGTTTTTCCCCGGGATTTATCAGTTGATTACTTCTGTGGTGTAGTATGCTTGATTCCTACCGTGACTCCTTTGAATAGCGAATCCTTCACTGATTTTCTTTGCTTTGCACTAACAAGTTTTTTTATCTAACGTCGCCTTACAAAAGGAATTTTTGTTCGATTTTTCCTTCGCCCCGCATGGGTCTCTTCACTTATACTTTTCGACAGTCACCATGAAACTGTTACTACTCTTCCTCTTTCGTAATGGTCTAATCTCCTTTCTTTCTTCCTTCTTTCATTATTCTTATTGACGTCAACCGCGATGAAGACTTCATGCGAAAAACTGAAATATAAATACAATTATGTAATGGAATCGAGTTATCAGCTACATGAGAAGAGCTGATTGACAAAAATGGTAAATATGCTGTTCATTGAAACTATTAAATTGTTGTTTTTGACGAATATTTCACAAAGAAAGTAAATGGTCAGTAAGTGAAGAACACATATATATGAACACATATATAATATATATATATATATATATATATATATATATATATATATATATATATATATATATATATATTACATTATGCAACTAGTATATTTAACACGTTGACTCCGATTGCCTGATTGGTGTAAAACTTCACTTTGTACGCATAGTCACTAAAAGGATCTGAAAAAATTACAGAACCTAACCTAAGTGGTACACATACGTACCACTTCGGAGTCAACGTGTTAATAAACATTGTATAATCTGTAATATGCGATTTGAAAACCTTTGTCAGTACTTGTTTGTACATCTTCAGAAGCTGTAGTTCATAAGTATTGACACTGAAATGTGTAATTTGTAGGTAATCAATATTTAAGTTGAAGTCTGCTATGAATTTGTAATCCAAGCTGAGAGGCGAGTACCAACATGGCAGAACCTTTTCGTACGATAAAACTACTAGGACTTGAAACAGCGCTGGTTTTCCGTTAAATAGAGCTAACTTGAGTGTAACAGTAGAGAAGGACTTGGAGGCGCCTTTGCTCCCCGTTGTGCAGATACGTACGAGAGTTCTGAGTTGACGTCTGTGATGACGCAATCTCTGCAGCTGCAGAGCTACTTGATCATGGAGAGAGTGTTCGTCTTATGGTTACCTTTACTTTTCTGTTTTGAATTGTGAGTGTGGTCGTGTTTTCTTTCATTCATATCAGTTTTTGTTCAATGCTTGTTTGAGCCTCTTTAGGCTGGAGCTTTCGAAGATGTCTCAACTGTTTTCAGTTACTGTTATTTTACTATCAGAGTTTAAAATTCTGAATGTTATAGTAGCCAGTTGGCGCAATGTATTAACAAAAGTTTTCTATGGCACTTAACTGGAGTCTTTTATGACATCTTAGTAAAGTTTTTTATGGCATTTGACTAAAGGCCTCTATAACATTCAACTTCAGTCCTCGTAAGGTGTCATTGAAAGTTTCAAGTCGGTCCCTGTCGCAATTTTCTCCAAAACTAGCAAAAAAACACTACCTGACGTAAATCGTCTCATGAGAATTAAGTTTTCAATGTGAGTTTTAATTGATTGAAGAATTGTTAACACTGAATTGGATGAGAAGTTCAGGCCAAACTTCCGTGAATTCTCTAACTTAATTGTTTGTTCAGTTTACCATCAGAATCTCTTTAGTCCTGCAACCAGTCCTAGGACCGGAAGGACTTTTTTTTGCATTTCTACGAATGTTTATTTCTATTCCTAAGCGATCAGTTTTCTCAGGTGCTCATTGACGTCTTTTAGTGACTGTCAGTGGAAATTTAGTTCGGGCTGATGCCGGAGCGACGCAGTTAAAATCAACTTCACAATCAGTGGTGCTCTCGAAAGATAAACCTGTCAAACCTTGAACCTTTTCTTCAATTTCTACTCCTTTAAAGTGATAGAATTTTTTTCTTCAGGTACCAAACTGTTCTAAGGGCCTGTCTAAACTTCTTGCTATTATGTGAGTTCTTAGCTAAACTTTTCGTTAGCATATCTTGAAGTTGGAAACAAAAAATTCCGTTGAACTTAAATCTGAGTTAAAAGTAAAAAAGCCTTTGTTGTTCATCATTTCTCTTTTTATTCTTAATAAAACTTTCAAGATTTAAATTGTTTTGGCATATCATTACTGCCAAAATGTATGTAAAATGAGAATTATTGTAATGTATCGTGTAGAAAATGCCCCAATAAATAGTTCTGTGTCACGGTGTGGCTTCCGCTATCTTATAACTTTGTTCTTCTCATGTAAAGCAAGGCATAAACTGGTGAAGCTCTTATCAACTTTTATTGTCTTTTTTTATTTCTCTAACACTTTTTCATCGCTCCTTTTGAAGACATTGATTAATGCCCCGTATTTTTTTGTCCTAATAAAACACGTTAAACGGTGCTAGATACCTCTGAGTTTTGATAACACGTGCGATACCGTACGAACTCGACCAAATTTCATGGACTCGTTCATGTGAAGTATGGAAGCGATAATATCGTTCACTCTGCATGCTCACCTATTCTGAAAAATTATACAAACATCTTCGCTGGAGAAGTTTGCACTCGTCACGCTGCTCCGTGAAGTAGGATAGCATTTGGTGGCAGATCAATAAACCTGACAGTAGTTCCTTTGTTAGGAGCGAGCCACTCCTGAGTGTTTCTGCGCAGTGTCACTAGTCCTGTGCCACCTGGGGTACGTTGAACTACATGTATTCTTTATCTCCGTGATACCCATAAATGGTATTTCTACCTACGCACAGTTCACGATTTTCCTCCAATAAAATCTTCAGTTTTTATCGGTAAAACATTCATGAATTAAAGGTACACAAACTTGAAGTGTAATATTAATGAGGTTTATTCATAAGTTTTCCTTAATAACCTACTCAGGCGAAACTAAACATTCTCTAGTACTGTACGTAGTATTCTACAGTTCCAATGCTCGGATTTATTCTGTAGCTTACTAGTTGTTCAATCAATTTACAAGTCGGCGCATCAAGAAAAACTAAGTAGACGGTGCTGTCTTTGTTGCAACACTTGCAGGAGTTGCGTAACACATATACAGGGTGTCCAAGAAAAATGCATACATCAGTATCAAAGATACCGATATCAAGGTTCAAAAATTTTGTTTGATGGATTTTGAAACAAATCGGCATCGTTGATACCGTTGTATACATTTTTTTGGGACACCTTCTATAATATATTTAGAGCTCTGCCAACAGTGGCGAGCAGGAGATCGAAGGTATCTGAGAAGGGCAGTCGCTCCAGGAGGCACTGGACCTGCGCAAAATCCTAGAACTCAAGCATTGATCGAGTCCGTCATTGACTAGATGCTTTGAGTAGCTTCTGTTCGTGAGCTCAGCAGTTCATTCTATGACACATTTCTTCACCAATTGCTAGTGGCAGTGCCAGAGGGGTTCATTTCCCGGAAAAGCTTTGAAAATTTCTGTGGTAATATCCAATTCAGGCTCGAAACGCATGACCTATGTGTCAGTAATTTAGTGATGAAAAAATTATGGGTTGGAGAAGTGAAATTTCTAAAATCTTAGTGGAACCATTATAGCGTTAGTGCAGAAACTCGCATTCTGAATCAGATGTATCACCAAAGCTTCTCGAGATTAGATATAACTAATGTTAAATATATATATATATATATATATATATATATATATATATATATATATATATATATATATATATATATATATATATACTGTAGTTCAAGGTACGTTTTGATTCTGGATTAATGAAATTCCATAGTAAATATATTTTTGAAAAAAATATAGGCGTTTAAAGCAAATAAAGATAAATTAGTTATCAAAAAGCGTAACTGATATTTATTTTATAACATAAATAAAATAAGCTATACATGATTTCTTGACGTTGATTATTTTCAGCTCTTAAATGCATCGAATAATCAATAATATAATTTTAGTGTGCAAAAACTTAAAGGATTTATTTAAAAACCTAAGCGCAATTTTTCCTCTATAAAATCCTGTCGAGTGGAAGGTTCGAGTAGGCCAGACGATTTACGTAGATAATTTATGCTTCATTTCACATATTAGTGCTGATTGGCCTGATCTGATGTAGTACTCGTACTGTAATATGTTCCAAATTAGAAGCATGGGTTGTTATTTATGACCCTTTTTCATACTAAAGTGAAGCTCTTTATGAACACTTACGAGTAATGGAGATTTGGTCTTGAGTTGTTAGTTGTGTTAGGAATACTTGGTTCCATTGACGTGTGCGCTTGATAATTCCTTTATTTTATGCTCTGCTAAAATGTCATTTGGCTGACGAGTGATGCACAAATCGACATCCCTCAGAACTCATTGATCAAAACACTCATAAAGTGAGGACGTGACTGTAACTCCTGGTAAATATTCAAATTCAATTTCGTTCCATCATCGAATACAAATTATAACAACTCTGTAATGTTGTTAATAGACACGGTTTTTCCATGCTTCAAAAATTTGTAGACTATATGAAACAAAACATTAGCATTCTGGCAACAGTTTTTGCTGCATCAGCTCTACCAGTCTTGGTCAACATGAATTAGTTGCCCATGTCACTTCGGTTGAGCTTCTCCTTCTTGTCTCCGTGGTGTTGCATGAAGCAACGCTTGTTACGCCAGGTTATCCTGCATATGGTCTTGCAACACGCAACCTGATACACTTGAGCCGATGAGGAATGTCTTGCTTTTGCTTAATTCTGACAGAACGCTTGAAGTGTACAATTAAAAGACTGCTGTAGAATGATTGGTACAAATTACTCGGGGTAAAATTAAAAAAGCGATTAATGTCGTTTAAAATTTTTATTAAAATTAAATAAATTACGTACCGTAATTAGCAACTTAAAATAGACGGTGTGGGACTTGCTAGCAACCTATGAATAAAGCAAACACGTTGCTTCTACTGCCTTACATATTCTATTCTATAATGTTGCAAGTTTCGATTCTTTTCAGAATTCTCTTCAGATATCATTTGAGTATACGTACGTTGTACCTTTATCGCACAAAGTTTGAAAAAACAGTTGTATATTGTATGTTTTGGCTTTAGTTTTGTGCGATTTATGCGTGTACAGAATTTCTATTGTTGTACGTATCTATTGTGCGGAACTAGCCGTGACTCCGCCACTCAGGCTCCTCAGGTTTAGCCCGAGTATTAGATTTCGGAAACTGAAGGTGTAATGCGCTGATTCAAGTTCCGGTTGCATTCTTTGCTCTGACGCGTTACGTCGTGGTTCGCTCATTTTTGTTCAGCGTTTAGCTGTCTTATTAGAGGTGCCTTGTGCTGAACAAGTGTTTTAGCAGTCGTTCTCTCAACATCATTATCATGCAACTGAATTGGGCTCAGAAGTTACAACCTGATTAATTATCGATAACTAATGTGAGTAATTCAAATTCGATGTTTCTTCGAACAATAAATTTTTATATACCTTAGGATTCCAATTTTAATCTATAATAGATTTTCGTTGTCTAATAATCTTGATGTGACAAAAAAATTGTCCAGTGACTTAAGCTAACATCAACGAGCCTTGTAGGTGTAAAAGATTTAATTGATTTCTGTGGTATCTGTGACCATCCCCTGACATGATTTGGACTGAAAAATTTTTTGTAGTCTTTACAAAATTTGGCATCAAATTTCAAAAATCTATATCGTATGAAAGTAATATTTAGTCTGAGGCTATTACACGGAAAGGATTGTTTTGAAACTTTTAGAAGGAAAAGGCGCTTAAAATAATTTACTCTTTTTCAACACGTTTGACTTAACCCTTTAGCGACCAAGTGGACTATTCGGTCGCCTTTCACGGTCTTTGGGAGAATTGTTTTAATAAATAAACAGAGCAATATGAGGTTGCTACTAGGTTTGAACGCTTCGGCATGTTACAGCGTCGTTCTTTTGGCTGCCTGGCTCTCAGCATGCTTCATTGCATCAGTGTACAGACGATCTTTGTGAGCTTAAATGTAGAAACTAGACAAACAAATTGGTCGCTAAAGGGTTAACCGTAGAGTGACTGGAAAAATTGCTTTTCAACTACCTGCTTGAATTTAATACTGAAGATTTTGATGTTATTGTTGAATGTTACAATATATATGTATGTAGGATATACCAAGCTCCGAAATTCTAATTTTCTATAATATTTAGAAGTTATAAGGTTTTGAATATTGTATGATAAAAAATACTTAATGAAATCCTTAACGTCGTTGTGGCTGTTGCTCTGCACGGCAGTTGGAAATTTCCCTGACAGGCATAAAACTTAGAAAAAACTTAGCTTAATGTTGACCTGCATTTCGATCTGGACACTAACCTTTATATTAACCCACACCTAACCTGATTTCTGTCGAAGACATACGTAAATTTTTGAAATTTGCCTACTTGTTATACGCGGCGTAATCATTTCCGTAATCGAAAAAATTAGCATTTCCAGGTATCCTAATTTCTATAATTGGGCAATACTGCTATTGATTCAACCAAGTGTTACACTCCCTGTAGTGTAGTTTTTTACCATGTAGTTTTCCTACAATCTAGCTTTTCATATAGTGTTATAAATTTTGTCAATTTGGCATGCTGGTGGCCGAATTTTATGTGCATCCGTTCTCTTGGATCTTAATGCTGCTGTTTCAATTTTATTGTACTGTTTATTTCTCTTCAGCTGTATGCATCCATTTTGCTGAATCATATTTCGATATTGCTAAATTATATTTCCATATTCCTGAATTATACTTCCATATTGCTGAATTAGGCATCTATTTTGCTAAAGTAGGTATCCATTTGACTCGGTTACGCGTCTATTTTGCTGAGTTATACGCTCATTTTGCTCAGTTATACGCTCATTTTGCTCAGTTGTGCATCCATTTTGCTCAGTTGTGCATCCATTTTGCTCAGTTGTGCATCCATTTTGGTCAGTTGTGCATCCATTTTGGTCAGTTGTGCATCCATTTTGGTCAGTTGTGCATCCATTTTGCTCAGTTGTGCATTCATTTTGCTCAGTTGTGCATTCATTTGTCTGTTGTGCATCCATTTTACAGTGACAGGCATTCATTTCACGGTGGTAAGCATTCATTTTCCTCAGGTGGATATCAATTTCCTAGAGCTGTGAATCTATTTCAATGGGACGTGAATCTATTTCACTGAACCCTGGATTTATTTTACCGAGCCCTGGATCTATTTGACTGAGCTCTGGATCTATTTGACTGAGCCCTGGATCTATTTGACTGAGCCCTGGATCTATTTGACTGAGCCCTGGATCTATTTGACTGAGCCCTGGATCTATTTGACTGAGCCCTGGATCTATTTGACTGAGCCCTGGATCTATTTGACTGAGCCCTGGATCTATTTGACTGAGCCTTGGATCTATTTGACTGAGCCTTGGATCTATTTGACTGAGCCCTGGATCTATTTGACTGAGCCCTGGATCTATTTGACTGAGCTCTGGATCTATTTGACTGAGCCCTGGATCTAT
Organism: Trinorchestia longiramus; assembly: GCA_006783055.1. NCBI lineage: Eukaryota > Metazoa > Arthropoda > Malacostraca > Amphipoda > Talitridae > Trinorchestia > Trinorchestia longiramus. The sequence continues at coordinate 41,152 of VCRD01000393.1, forward strand.
TTGACTGAGCCCTGGATCTGTTTGGGAGTTTCCGCTTCCGTTTACCCTCCATTGCATGGTGTTTCCTGCTCGTGTACCAACCGACCGATCGATTGAGGCAATCAACCCACAGACAGAAAGACTATTGAACATGGTTCGAACAGAGAGACCAGCTCAAACGCGTCACATGGCTCATATACGAGTTTTATACTCTTATAGTGACCTCTAGCTGACTGTATAATAAGCTATAAAATAGATGCATATAGATTACACATTTTTGCTGATATCAAAACCTGACATGATAGTGCAAAATTCTTCAGATTTATGATTATTGTAAAAAACCACCAAGTAAACAGCATGCTCGTCATCTACAGCTTGCTTATCAGTGTTGCAGCTCTTTGAATATGAAAGCATTCAAGGAGCATGTGAGGCGCTTATTGCTTTCTCAGATTAAAAAGGGAAAATTTGTGCTTGAAATGACTCTGAATATTCACTTAGCTTAGAGTATTTTTAAAATCACTTGCAGAAGATGGGTTAAAACATTTAGAAGTAGATATTTCAGCCTTCAAGATTTAACAAATCAGAACATCTACTTGAGCTTCACGACAAGCTTTTTCAAGGAGAAAGCTTTTCGAGCTTTTTCAAGGCTAATTCCAGCAGATACTTCAGTCACTTTAACTCTGGAACGACGGATAAAAATAATCGGCATTGAAGACTAGGTGAGCCTATGAGGCATTGTCACTTGTCAATTATTTTTCTTTTAAACTACGTAACAGAAAGTCATAGTTTAATAAAGTCATAGTTTGTCTTTAAAAATTATTTAATAACAATTTACGGGCTTGTTAATTTTGACACTGGGCCTCTCGCTCTCACTTCGTCGTTCCAGGGTTAGGAAGCCTGCGCAGTTCTTCAAACTCGACAACCTCTCATAGAGCGCAAAAAAATTTAAAATGATTCAAATTTTTTTTTATCCGGGTTGGATTTGTACCAATGTGATTAAAACACTTATGTATAAATCGAACGAAGTTGTCAATTATAAAAACTAAGTTAACTATATATCATTAAATGTACGATTAGATCGTTTCTTCTCCTTTTTTCGAAATTCTGTCATTACTTGTGATGAGTTGATGGCATGAATTACGTATTTCGCGACTAACAGTGAACAACTAACAGCTTTAGCTTACACGCACGTACCTCTGTCAGTGCGTACACATTGGTGTTGCTGTAAGCAAAGTTTAAACTTTCACAGTAGGCTTAAGTGATTGTAATTTTGGCTATGGTCCTTCCAATTTTGGGTTCCTGTTTTTCTTGTACTTTGCTCATAGGTTGGCCCTGTGCTTGCTTACTTTGGCTTATTGTCTGGTTTCTTTAACACGTTGCCTCCGATTGCCTGATTGGTGTAAAACTTCACTTTGTACGCATAGTCACTAGAAGGATCTGAAAAAATTACAGAACCTAACCTAAGTGGTACACATACGTACCACTTCGGAGTCAACGTGTTAACCCTTTGCTTGGCTCCTTGTGCATTTTGTCAGCCTGTAAGCTAATTTAGCATTCCTACTTTCATTCTAAGCCTTTTTGTATCTCTCAAATACTGGCTGTCTTCGCTCAATTGTACGTGGTGTAAACATTTTCTTTGCGTTCAATCCATGTTTTTTTACAGTCTGTTCACAATTCCCCTTGCAATCCTCAGTTACTTTTGTAGTTTGGTTGCTAATTATTTACCATGCGTCTAGGTGGATTTCAGCAGCAAGCTGATATCGATTTCAACAATTTACCATGGTGTTTTTTCTACCCATATTTTTTTCGCTTGTTAATTGTTCGCTTGTTAATTGTTCGCTGATTAGTTTATATCTATTTTGAAGTATTAGATTTAAAAAACCTGCTATATTTTTTATTCATTGGATTTTCAGGTGCTGTTTGCATGCCGTAGCATAACACATGATGAACAAGCGCTCGGGCGTGCACAGTTCAGAGAACGCTGCTACAGAGCTATGAAGTTCAATTGTCAAGGCAGGGAAATATGCGTCATGAAAGACATGATTTCTAAAAAGGTAAGTAGAAGTACTTTGCTTGAAAAGTACCAAATAATTTCTGAATCTTAATTTTTTCTATCTTGTAGAATTATTGTTATTTAAAAGTTTTATAACGGTCGATGTTAGTTTGGTTACACACAAGAAAACGTTTGTTGTTGAGTAAAGGAAATTTCATTTTGGCCTGATTACGATTAATTGTATCTCGAGCATGAAGAAGCCTTCAATTTACTGCCAGTTGTGTTATTGAGTGATGCATTTTCTTCACGTCAAGTTAATGATGAATATAAGCATTAATGAAATGTTTTCTTGTATTCGCTGTCTTGCACCAATGTGATTTAAACTCTTCGTACAGGGTGCTGCAAAAGGGTCTGACATTTGTGAGTTCAATACAAGCGGAATCGATTAAAGAATGAAGCGTGTCTGTAGACAGAATGAATCAAATTAATTATCTGAACATAATGAAAATTAAAACGCATTTTTAATTTCTGACTCGATTTGTTCTTAGTAAACCCGCAAATTTCCATATTCGACACCAAATCAGTAACCAACTGATGAACTGCCAGACTTTGTGATTAATTAGAATAAACTTTTCGGGCTGGACAGAAAACTGAAGTGTTTTACGTAGTAATATTCTACTTGGCCTCATTTTTATTTAGGAGATCGTTTCTATTAATAACCTCGCGTATCTATGAAATGTTGCGGCTTCACCATTTATTAGAGACAATTGGACTTTAAATGGGTACCATTTTGTGCTACGTTACTTTAGTTAGTCAAAATACTGTAAAATCATTTGATTTTGCTATAAAATGAAATTATTTTGGCTAAAGAAAGGTCTCTGGGTTGTAGTTGAGGACAAATTTCTAAAACTTGTGTGGTCCAGAAATTTTTTCAAGCTGGCTTTTTTTAGTAATTGGAATGCGGGTTATTGTATATTTATGTTAGTGTGTTGTGAACGATCAATTAGAAAAATATTGATATGTAGAAAATGAACCTGTAAGATGATTGAGCAAACAAACTCTAACCTAAATGTTTAAACTTATCAATTCTACTTTTTACGAATGTATATGTTTAAAGTTTTCAATGCTTTGTGAATGAAAATGTTGAACTAATTCCAGTGATTGTTTTTACTAACATGCATATGCTTAACTTAACTCTCTCTTTTCTCAAAGTAGACGTTACTGACTTAAAAAACGTAACTCCTACTTTTATCTGATATTCCACGGCTTCAAAAAGTATATTTAAACCTAACTTACACTTAAGTAGGTGTGTGTTATAGCCTGTATCAGACGATGGTGAGGCACTACCAACAATAACGTAACATTTCCTTGTTAACTCTTGTGTGGTTTCTTTTCTTTCTTGGGAAGATGGTTGGTATGTCTGCCACTGTTCTGCTGCTGCTTGTTTTGTACATCGCTGTGATTGTGATGTCTGGGTCATCATATTTAGCACACAGGTATGGTGATCATATAAAAATGTAAATACATTTTCAATTGTGTATAAATTTCTGGATCGGTGCACAGACTCTCCGTAATAATTACTTTTCAAGGCATTGAGATTTGACATTTTTAAAACTAATTCAAATTTTATTTTGCTTTGCCTCCATTTGGCAATTTTTTGGCGTGTAAAATTATTCTTCAGTTATGGAAGTATTTCTTAATTGGATGCCATTAGAATCCAAATTTGAAGCGTGATTTAATTTTGATTGAGATGAAAAGTTTCAATGAGGTTAACTGAATACCTAAATAATGTTATTTTATATGAAATAGTTGCTATCTAGCTGTATTCTTTACGTACTCCTTACTGGCACTTCGTCTTTTGCTTAAAGTTGTAGATTCCTTCAGTCTCAAGAGACTATAGTGTTTAGAATATGTGGAAATTTGTAAAGCTCTTCATTTAAATAATATAAATTAATCTCACTAAAATTTTGCAAACACTAGTGTGTGTTACACTTATCTTTCTGAACATCTCAGCGGGGTATATTATGTATTATTGTGTTGGTCATGTGTATACACATTAGCGGGGTATATTATGTTGGTCATGTGTATACACATCAGCGGGGTATATTATGTTGGTCATGTGTACACACATCAGCGGGGTATATTATGTTGGTCATGTGTACACACATCAGCGGGGTATATTATGTTGGTCATGTGTACACACATCAGCGGGGTATATTATGTTGGTCATGTGTACACACATCAGCGGGGTATATTATGTTGGTCATGTGTACACACATCAGGGAATCTGATATTTTAAGCGGTATTCTGTAGCTACAATGATCAAGCCAAGCTGCTGAGGGTTCACCTCTCTATTTAATACATTTTTTTTAAATTTTCACCTCGTGCATCTGACGTAGGTTGCTGAACTCAGATTATGACAATTCCTTGTTTATGTCAGAGTTTGCTTCTGTTCACTTTCTTCATATTATAAAAGCATTAACCCTAGGAAATTTTCGTAGGGTTATTTACCATATCAAAGTGAATGCATGAGTCATGCTTTATTTTAGTGATAATAACTTCGTTCTTCTAAAAATGCTGCTGGATTGGAATAGCTTTGTGTGTTCATGATAAACTATTTGCCTTACAAATAACTGATGAAACAAAAATTTCCTTTTGATGAGCTAATTTGGCGATCTTGTAGGAAAACTACCAAATCCGATGCTTACATGGAATGCTGTTCCTTTTTATACGTTCTGGAGTTTTTAAGACACCTACAGTTACTGGTTGTCAAAGCATTTATTGTGTGAAACTAGTTAATTCCGTAAACCATTCAAAACCTGGTAAAATCTCAAGAGAATTATTACTTGGATTAAGAAGTTTTTCCATGTACACAGAATTTGTTGATATTTTTAATAAATTAGAATAGGAAAATTTTTCAAAAATCAACCTACTTGATATTCTTCGTGGAGTTCATGTTTGGCTGTTTACAGAATTCGTATACAAAACTCACGAAGAAGTGAGTGCTGACTGTGTATGTCAGTGTCATGGTGTCTAATGGATTTTGTATCATGCAAAAGTTTCTTGGCATAACCAACTGGCGTGATGTTCTACAAACGTTCATAATAGGAAAAGTGCAATTCACAGATCAGCCAGCAGTTGTGCGTACACTGAGCTAGACGCTCCGACGATAAAGCGTGAAGTTAGTCGTTACCAACTGAAGTGTGAACGTCCTTTTATGGCGGAATTACCTCGACAGCATTTACGACTGTTGCAGTCTATACCAGTGTTTCTCAAAGTTTTTTTTAATCACTGCCCCCCTTAAGACACTTTGATTTTCCACCGCCCCCCAATGATTATATTACTGTACGTTATAAATTACAAGATGCCCCCCATTCAAGGCGTACCCTCCTACCGTCCCCTTGCATTTCCTCAACGCCCCCAGGGGGGCTGTACGGACCACTTTGAGAAACACTGGTGTATACACTAGAGGTATAAAACTGAAATGATTTATTGCTTTATATAGATATAAGCAAATATTCTCAGTATGTATCATGCATTTAGCCTTCATGTATCATGCATTTAGCCTTCATATATAATGCATTGATATGTCTATGAATTCAGTTATTTTCTGACTCACATAATCTGTGCTGTAAATAATCGGTCATAATTTATTCAGTTCTCTGAAGTTTCCACCACTGAATGGATCTCCAAGGAACACTTTTGTGTCACATCGGAATATGAATCTCTCCCAGTACAAGACTATCTTACTCTGGAATCAGGTAAATATTTTTCATTTGTTTGATTTATGAAAGCTATATTCGTTCTATTTAAAGTTTTACATCTTTCTCTTAAGAATCATAATTTTAAATTGACAGTGAGTATGGGTATCTTTCGCTCTCATATCTTATATAGTGCGAAATGAGAAGCTTAACATTGTAGAATTTGACCTTATACTTACTTATCCGAATGTGGAGTCCACCACTCGTCGGCCAAGACAGCGTAAACCTTACAAAAAGTGAATGTTAACTAGCTTTTTTTGTGTTAATAAAACTTGCCTTAGCTGCCGCTAATTACATTTGTTGACGCAGACCAGTTGTTCCTCAACGAGTGTACATAAGACAGTTCCATTGGTGTCGTTTTGTACGATATTTTTCATTACTTCCTGTAAAAATAATTTAAATTGTTTACTCGAGGACTGTAGGTATCAACATAGGATATGGTCAACTAAAACACGAAAAGTCGAGTAAGATGTCGTAAAACTATGTAATGTGGGTCATGCTGTGTTGATTTAAGATTAAAAATGCGTCAAGTGGCTCCGTTAGTCCTTCTAGTGTTAAGATTAGTATGCTCAAAAGTGAATTTTAATCGAAAATATGATTTATCATTGACATAAGACATTAGAATTAACTTGTCTGTTTGCCTATAATCTACTATGGGGAAGATGTTAACTTATGCGGTGAGTATAAACTAATTTACATAATACCTCAGAACTACGCCTTTCCAAGTCTCCATCTCTTTCATCCTAGTTTAGTCAAGTGGCAGATAAGCTTTTATGTTCTGATATTCTTCAGTGAAAAATAGCTAAATTTTGAAGTAATTTTTTGAATGCTAGAGCTGCAAGTAACCTTCGCGTTGTTTTGGTTTAAACATCGTGTGAGAAATTATCTATTTGAAAATTCGACCTTGTTATTGATGAGCATTATTACATAATAAAATATGGCAATACTAACTGCAACCCCAGCCTTGCAGTTCTCTCTTGTGCCTGCCTTTGTTGTGATCATCTTTCTCACTCATTTCCATTAGAAATTTATAGTAAGATAATTCTGAGCTTTCTATTTCATTTTTCAAGATTAGAATATTGTTTTATTTGGCTTAAACAACAAACAATCTTTATTTCCAATCAAGTACACAGTACATAGACATTTAGTACATTGGTTTTTCAAGTTCTTAAGGTTAATATTCTTAGAGTAAGGATGATGGTGAGCTCCATGCGACGATCCTGGGATGTGTCCATGGGTGGGGAGTTGAGGGCTTACCGATAAGTGCGAGCTCACGGCGTGAAACGAGAAATAGCTCGTATTCATTGCCGGGTTTCGAACCCGCACGCAGTCTTTCTGCACAAGCAGAGACCCGATACAGAACACGGGCTGCATACCACTCGACTACGGTGGCTGCTTAATATTTAGATTAATAACAAGCTGTTGAAGAAAATTGGTACTTAGTAGCTCTGTAAGCTTATTCCCAGGCGATGGTCTTTATCGAGAAGCCCAGTCCAAGCATTAAAGATTGAAGTTGGCTGCAATTAACGTCGGAAGTTTCTTAAAAAGTTTTACTAATATAATACGAGTACTACAATGACGACAAATTTTTCCACTGTTAGAAAGGTAGCTGCTCCATAATTTATGCTAAAAAAGAACCATAATTTAGAGCGAAGCAAGAAATAGTCAAAATCGATATACTATATATATTTTCCACAATCTACTCAGCGTAGCACAACTATCAAGAGTGTATTGATCTACAAGACACCAATTATTGCCATTACCGAACACGATAAGCTCAACGATTTACTGCTGAGTAGTTTCAGTGCTTTGTGCGCGACGCAAATTACGGTAGACTTCGATCTTCGATACTTAGACTAGGCTTCTCGATAAAGACGGTCACCTGGAAACAAGCTTACAGGTTAATTGCATACAATTTTCTCTAACAGCATGCTATTGAGCCGATTATACAAAACAATGTTCTAAACCTCGTCATCACGACCTCTGATATTAGAACAAACGCCGTAAAAGTTACGGCCAAGAAGAGGGATCACAATACGACTGATTTTACTCTTCAATTCCGTGACACTAAAGGCTAGGACACGACGAAAAAGAGGGAGAACTACTCGATGATGATTGAGAACCTTGGCAGTTTTAGCTACGGACAAGTAATCAAAACAGAAAGCAATTTAGAATGTTACATGATTTTAACAGAAAAAATCGCAACAGCTACTGCGCATCATGTTTCAACGAGTGGCTGGTGCCCATCAATATATAAATTTTAATAAATCAGGTACCTCATGATCCCAGCGAAAAGTGTTCATCTTCCAAAAACATATTCATATATGCAGAGCCTTGAAAACAATAGGATACACAAAGTAAAATGAAGTAACTGCAAGTGCAGCATGAGTGAACTCAAATCCGATGAGCTTCTACACGCATGTTTATAAGCGAGGCCATAAAAAATACTTATGGACCACTGATAAACTTTGATGGTTCTACGCACATCGACAATAAAAGTGAAGCTAAAATTCTCCATTCGTCCGAATTCTCAATTGACAATTACGGTTCCTTTTCAGTTTTTTGGTCAGAGGGATTTCTATTTTGGAGTTGGCCATACACCGTTCATTAGAGCTGGATGTCCAGTCAATTCCTGCTTCATCACATTTGACAGAACAGTCTACCCCATCGAGTACGTGGACGCCGTCATCTGGCATGCCAGAGACGGTGATCTCTCTTTCCCTCATCATAGGTGAGCTAAATGAGTTCCTATTTTAATAAGTCAGCCCTATTATCTGAGATACTTAAAACTAAGAGTGTTACAATTTCTTAAGCATTTTGATTCGGATTCAGTAAAAGTTAGAAAAGTTAAAATTCGCAACTTACGTTCCCAGTTGGTTATTTTTATTGCTTTTTGTATGGTAATATATGTACCTGCGTCGTGAAAACACTACAAAAAATGTACTGTCATAATTCCCATGGAAATCAATCTAAACATGTGTAGATTACAGTGTTTTGGTATTCTATCGTGAATTTACATACACTTTAAAATCTGCGTATTTTCGTGGTGGTGTGTTGGCTAAAAAACTGAACTCGAGTGCAGAGTTTGATTTTGCAAATAAAATTCCTTTAAAATATGTATGAAGATTGAATAAGTGTGATCAGGCTTATGTAAGGAAAGCTGATTCCCTGTGTTTGTAGGGTAGAAATAAACGTTATTTCATTGTTTGAAGAAAATTTTTGTTTCGTGCGTAATCCTGCGACTGACTCCCAAACTTGTTCCACTTTGTAGAGCAAGGCACACTCGGTACGTGTTTTTCTTAGAAGAGTCACCCTTCAATTCCAACTTGGACCTAATGCAGTACAATCAAGTCTTCAATTACACCATGACTTACCGCCGTGATTCCGACGTGTACCTGCCGTGAGTATTTAGACTTGTCACTCGTAACAATAAGGTATACAGTAACAAGCTACTCGAAACCATCATCTTCTATACATCACCTTTCACTTCTGAGGTCCAGAGTTGTGCTCGTTGTGTAAATGATACTGGAGCTGAAAATGGGTGTGCATGGTTGACTTTTTCCTTTTTTAGTTTTAAATACTTTTCGCCAATACTCAATATTATTGATCTTCTCATTTCTATAGCTTCGCATATTCCGATATTTCAAATAGAAGTCATATTGAATGATTGCATACTCTCTAATATGTTTTTATAACATTCTTATGGTATAACAAGTTTCTAATGAAAAGTTTTACGGTATTTTCAGCTAACCACACGTATGGTTCTCGTATGTCTCCGAACGGCTGGTTATCGTACAAAGGTTATAGACTTGTTAAGCATATTACAGAACTCAAACTTCTATGGTATGAGAATATCTCCTCTGGTCTCCGGGTGGTAATACATAAATTTTCAGCCTCTTCATGACGCCGGGCCTCTCTTGTGAAATTAACTGAGGCAGATATTTCCTGTACATGAATGATTAGGAATGTATCAGACTCCAAAGTTGGATCCAATTGACATGTCAATTGGTAGTGATGGATGTAAAACACTAGTAAACTTGTGCTTTCAGAGGCTGAGTGAAATAAATTGTCCAGGTACGGTCGGTTTTATCATCTGCAGACGCTTCAGAGAACTACGCCATTCCATACCAATACTTTCACAAACAAGACCGTCATGGCTGCGTGGTTTGTGTCCAACTGCAACTCGCACAGCAACAGAGAAACGTAAGCATTCACTATTTTTATTCTATCGACTGGCTTAGGTAGTAATACGTAGTCGTACCTGTTTATTCCTTACCTACCACGTAAAGAGAAGGTCTTTAATATTTTTTTTAAAAGATGTGTAAACCGTCTGAGCTTTCTCTCGTAATAGTCGTTTCGTTGCTTGACTGAGTTAATACTTTTGGCCCTCAAGTACACCTTCTAGAAGTGAGCTGAAGAAATTATCCTTGTGTGTAGCTTAAGGACTTAGTGATGCTCTGGGGATAAGTAGGATTCCCGAGGATACGCTCGAAAATGTTATGATTTCTGACCAAAACTCTGTCGAAAACTTGACACTGCCAGCACATGCCCTGAACTGCCATTGGTATATTTGGGGAAACGGACTGCGACAATTATTTGGATAATTTTTTTTTGAGAAGATAACCAGCATCTCATTTAGGTGAACTCTTGCTCTAGCACACTCGTGTTTTTCATTATGTTCATTCTTCTTATTCCGTCCGGTATTCTCTTTACTTCACCCACGTAGTGTTCTCTTGATTGAACCAAGCGCGGTCTCACGACCAGGAGGTTTTGCTGTCTCACTATAATCATGAATTTTACATTTAAAGTCGTTCGCAGTGATGAAGTAACAGGCTGGAAGACTGAGGACCTATCAGAATTTCAGTAAGCATGTGCTGAAAGTGGTCATCCTAATGACATGGATTGAAAGAGCTGCTCAAGGTGTACCGAGTTTTCTTTGATGGGGGAGGCCGGCAGTATGCACACACAACCTTCATGTCAGACTAGTACAAAAGTGGATTTATTTCCTGCTCAAAGTATATTTTATCTGGTGTTTGGTACGCTCGTCTTGTTTGCAGACCGTGCCCTTCAGTTTTGAAAAAATTATTCGTAATTTTCATTACTGCAGGAGAATTCTTGGGATCCCGGACACAAAGATAAACATTACTACGATTTACTGTTTTGTTCTGGCAAGTTGAAGGCTACCAACGCACATGATCACGATAAAATTAGGATGTAGTGCAAAAGATCATGATGATATGAATGTGTTAGTTTTTCTAGCCGTTTCAAGTCTAAAAGAGTTAGAAATTAACTAATTCACGTGCAAATAATACTTAGTTTTTCTTGGTGTAACGCACAATGTATCAGGTTGTATTGAAAGTTCTATCCGTTTTGAGTCCAATTTAAGGGCATCAGTACATCAATCTAATTTATAAATGACGTATGTGTAGCAATCTAAATCACTAAAGTAATATTTCATTTTTTAGATTTTTATAAAATTATAATAAGTAACTATTGTTGGCTAAATGTACGCTCCAAGTACATTAGGCATATTTTACTGTATGAATTTCAGAAAGGTAATACAACAATTTCAACGGGAAAACCTTTCAAAGACACTTGAAAGTGTCTTTAAATCTTGATTTGAATCTTTGATCTTGACTTGGCAATGATGTGGGGAATAAAAAGACCAGTAGAAGACGGTTTTCACGTTTCAAACAGGATGGCTTCAGTCTAAAGGACAAACCAAGAAAAGGACGCTCCAAAGGACTCAATTCTGAGGAATTGCATGCTGTCATTGATGAAAATCCTACCAGTACGACTAGAGAACCAGGCAAAGAGTTTAATGTGAGGCATGTGACCATGTATCGCAAAATGATAAGACCTAAACTCCTTGCTCAGTTCTCTAGTTGTACTGGTAGGGTTTTCATCAATGACAGCCTGCAATTTCTCAGAATTAAGTCCTTTGGAGCGTCCTTTTTTTGGTTCGTCCTTTAGACTGAAGCCATCCTTTTTGAAATGTAAAAACTATCTTTTACAGGTCTTTTAATTCACCACATCATTTCCATATGTGTCTGTGAAAGGTCTTCCGGCTGAAATTGTTGTATTGCCCTTCTGAAATTCATACAGTAAAATATCCCTAATTTTCTTTTACTTGGAATGTACATTTGGCCAACAATAACTACTTCTTGTCATACTTTAAAAAAATCTAAAAGAAAAAATATTACTTTAGTGATTTAGATTGCTATACATATGTCAATTATAAATTAGATTTATGTAATGATGCCCTTAAATTGGACTCAAAAAACGGACAGAACTTTCGATACAACCTGATACATGAATTTTCTTCTAGGTGAGAGATGTAGTCTCAGATGAGTCTCATTAATGAACAGAAATCTGGAATTTCCGTTCCTAGACCCAGTGTCAACCCACACCGTACTGGTGAGCTGAGTAATCCTCACTCGATAGCGTTAGAAAAAAAGAACTCTCCTACGAAGAGCTAGAAAATATCAAAATACGTCTTTAGCTTTAGTTGAAAAATTGAATAGCACTCGTAGGGTATGATATGCTTACGTTATATTATTGACAACTTATGAGTTGTGGTATATTTCTCGTTAATAAGGAAGGTGGGTAGACGAATGCAAGAAGACTCGTACGGAAGAGAGAAGCATCCCAGTTTTCTTGACATAGACTCTCAGGGACCGTACTACTCTGTTGAACCGGTCAACCAAAGCTGCCCTGTCGTGGGTGCTGGTTTATGTGAAAGAATTGGATCCTGGACGTCTTTATTTTTAGCATCATCATAAGATGTATTCTGGTTTTCTGATTTTTATAGTTACCTTTTAACCCTGAGCAGGCACCACGGGGTCTAATGGACCCCATCGCAAATTCAACACATACGAGGAAAAGATCTAGTGGTACCTGCTGACGGTTAAGCGTGTTATTGAAATACCGACAGTTTTAATATCATACTGCGATTATTTCCAAGCGCACAAACGAATTCGTATAGAACGGTAGCCCTCTGTTTAAAAGTTTTATATTTCTTTATTTAACCTTTAAAACACATGTTTCTACTAATTATTTGTTTATTGGAAGAAACTTTCAAGTGAAAAATCTAACAATAAGGTTTCTAAACATGAATAAATAAACCACGGTAATTTTTCAGGTTGGTGGAAAGGCTGCAGGCTCACATACAGGTGGACGTGTACGGCAAATGCGGCTCCTTCAAATGTTCCTCCGACAAAACTTCCGAATGTCTTGAGATGCTTCAGCAGCGCTACTGGTTCTACTTGGCATTCGAAAATTCTCTCTGCCAAGACTACATCACTGAAAAGTTCTTCAAATTAGCCAAGTGGGTAGACACCATCTTTTTCGGTAGTGATATGTAGCCCTATTATATTATATATAATTCTCTCTGCCAAGAATACATCACAGAAAGCTTCTTCAAATTAGCCAAGTGAGTAAACCTTCATCTTCTTTCGTAGTTATATGTAACCCTATTATGTCTTAGCACTTGTGTAGTGGTGTACGGAATATTTGGGTTACTGACAGTACTTTTGAAGAGAATGTTCAGTGGAAGACAATGGGTTTGGGAGGTACTGCACTCACTAAGAGGTGCATTTTAGAATTTTTGTTTCGGGAATTCCACATTCTCACTTAAGACTTACAAGGTAATTCACTTGTACTAAAGATTCAGTTTATAAGCGAGTACAGGGAATCAAAAAGATTGTACAACAGGGTTGCCAGAATTGTTACTTTGGTAACAAAAGTGTTACTTTTTGCTTACATATCAAGTTGTTACTTTTGTTACTACTTCGACAAATGTTGTTACCATTTAAAATTTCAACTAATATTTTTTTAAAACGGGTACTGTTTCCGTTGACACTCGTGTAAATCGTTTCAACCGCGCCATGTCTCGTTCATAACTCATATGATCGAGTTTTGGCAACGCTCGCCGGTAACTGTTAGTCAAATGATGCAATAGTTGACTTGCGTCTGTGGAAGTGGCATCGCAGTTCAGTTCGCTGGTACTTTCCACTCAGATAATAGCATCTTATCGGTTC
>VCRD01000393.1:55143-86494 GCA_006783055.1 Trinorchestia longiramus
AAACGCAAAAACAGGTCTTTGTTTCAAACTGAAACTTAAAACGCGCTTCTATACTTTATGGCAGCCCTCTCAAGAATTAATCAGATTAATGACGCATGAGGACTTATACAGCAGTACTGAAGAAGGAGCTACTTTTTGAAAGGGTAGTAAACACTTCCTTTAATATTAAAATATTTATTTGAAGATTTTTAGATTTTGTTACTTTCTGATCCAATTTGTTACCTTTTGAGATGGGAATTTGTTACCATTCACGAAAACCTTCTGGCAACCCTGTTGTACAAGAAAAAGATTGGATTTCCACCAGTTGTTATAGTTATGAAGGAATCTCGTTCGCACTAGAAATCATAATTGGGTACTGACTCACAAGGACCGTACTTTGGGAGGGGGATTACACTACCGCCATGGGGTTTATTAAGAATTTATCTAATCATGCTACGGACCTGAGTTGAGAATTACTCCAAATTAATGAAGAAGAGTGTGAAAATATGAATCATACAAAACACAGGCCAAAGGGGCAGGCAATTCAACTGACATTCTCTACTGAATAGCTTGATTAATTATCCAAGAGTCATAGGAGCCTGTGTAGGATGCTGCTTCTCATTTTTTGTTAATTATTTGTTAATTTGCACTACAGGGTGTCTCAAAAAAAATGTACTCACCCTTTAACTGTTGCTAACATGCTGTCTTCTTTGTGTTGCAGGTGTGAGGTTTGAACCTTTGCGAACATGATTAAATGTGATTAAAGAATCATGTTCGCAAAGGTTCGAACCTCACACCTGCAACACAAAGAAGACAGCATGTTAGCAACAGTTAAAGGGTGAGTACATTTTTTTTTGAGACACCCTGTATATGTTTGCGTTTCTCGTTTTATTTCTAGTCAATATATGCTATGCTATGCTATGCTATGCTATTGAACTATGACCTGCAATTATTCATTTCAGGTTTCTGAATTTCCTGAAAATATGCACATGGTATCCCCTTACGAAATTTTTTCCCTTTTTTGATCAATGTCTTGGAATTCTATGGAACTTTGTATAACACTCAATTAGTGATTGAAAACGAGGAAAAATGACTTCAATGCTGTAGATTTTAGCTGGTAGATTATTCATAGGTCATAGCAGCCTGTGTAGGATGTTGCATCTCATTTTTTCTTGGTTCTTTGTTAATTTGATCTATTTGTTTGCGTTTCTCGTTTTATTTCTACTCAATACATGCTATGCTGCTGAACTATGACATGTAATTATTGATTTTAGATTTCCGAATTTTTTAAAAAAATGCAATGGGTATTTCCCTTACGAAATATTTTACGTGTTTTGATCAAGGTTTTAGAATTGTATGAATTTTTGCATAACACTCAATTAGCAAATGGAAACGAGAAAAAAATGACTCCAATGCTACAAAATCCATATGGTATATTAATTATCGCTTCCTGTTTTGCTGACTGAAAACGTTTTTTTAAGGTACAACGTCGTGCCTGTAGTGTACGGCCTGGGCCCCTACGAGCAGATCGGGCCTCCACACTCCTACATCAACGTGCTGGACTACAACAGCGTCAAGGACCTCGCAGATCACATGACCTACCTCAGCCGCAACGTGACTGCCTACGCTGAGTACTTCAGGTGGGTGCATGGTCTTCGCTGTCAAGGGGTGGAATTGTCTTATGTATCTTAGATTCGCGTTCGCATTGAATATAATGTTGATACGCACACCATAGGATGTCGGCAGTAGTTATACTCTGTAATGATCTGGAGTCCGTCAAACCAATAGATTTTCATAAGTTAACCAATGAATGGGGATGACATTTTAATCCCGTTGTGGTATGGTATTCATTATTAAATTTTGAACCTCTGTTAATATGAAATTGGTAAACTGACCCGCATCTTTGGATTTGTTTGGGTCATTTAAATTATATTTCTTTCCCAGCTCGCGCTTATTACATATATTTGTTTGTCTGTTTCTCCGCCTTTAAGCTTCATTCCCGTACGAAAATAGCCTAAAAAATCGTGTTCTTCTTCGCACGTTTCAGGGTCTTTCACCAAGTCTTCTTCTTGCCACTATCCTCTTCAACACTCCATGTGCCTTGTATTCATGACCTATCCCATGCCCTAACTCTTCTTTTGTTTCACCATTTGTTGTTATTTTATTATTAAATGGAAATTGATTTTGAAGAAAATTAACAATTTATTTTTTTTATTTTTTTTAGAAAATTAGCAATTTATTGCGTACCTGAAAAGTTGTATTGTTAATAACTAGCTACTTTGAATACTTGTTGTTGTTGGTGCAGTAGTTCATATCTGGCAGCTGGAGTAGTGGATGGTGTGGATATCGAGCAGATGGCGGGAAGACTATGGCTGTTCAAGCGACACGAGCGCAGCTTGGTGTGATCTCTGCAAGAAACTTCACACGGACACCAAACAAAAAACTTACGACATCTACGACTGGTTTGAGAAGGGTAAGTGCATCAACAGCAAAGATGAAAAGGTCGCAAAACTATTTTCATGAGGCCTCCTGTACCACCAGCTTGGTTGACTCTCTACCAGCTAGGTCAACTGGTGAGCGAACCTGTTTGCGTTGCAGGAAGACCCGGGTTCGAAACTGCAACCGCCGTGGTCTGTTTGTGCTTGACCATCAGCGGCTAGAATTACGGAATGGGACTTGTGTATCGACCCAAGAATGGGCAAAAAGGCTTGTTCCTAATGCACCATTCTATTTGTAAGGCATTAATTGCTATCTCGATTGTTTCAGTCGATCTCTTCTGTTTATGTGTGAATTCTCATTTTCATACCTGACCTATTTTTGTGAGCTTACCTTGTTTAGGAATGAGTTTTTTCAATTAATAGTTTTTTTATTAAATCCACAGATCGAAACGGAAGTTGTAGACTCTGACACTTGCTGTATCAGTACTCACAGTTTTTAAGTAGACAGTTTTCGTGGTGACTTCATGAAGTTAGTTTCTGAGTTAGTGTCAGTCGGTAATTTTTTTATGAATCACAGGGGAATAAAAAATTTTAATGGTGTCGCCAAAGCCATTTTATTTGAATGTCACAAATTTTGCCAAAATAACAATCTTTTTAATTTGAAGATAATTCTTTCTATATTAATGATCTCAATTATTGCTAACTTTTGTTTGGTATCATGCGCCTTCGCGGAAGACAGAGCTCTGAATTTACTCAACTTGAGTAGATGTGCATTTACTTGTGCTGTGTTACTCTAACGTATCTATTTTTTTAACGAGTCATGTATTAAGTATACTAAGTGTACATAGTCCGTGACTATAGATGTTATTTGTTTGGGTGCCTGTGGCGTGTGTGACATTTGATACAGCTGTGAATGAGACTACTGCGTGGACGACTTCATCACTCACAGAACTTTTTCATTCTCAATTAGCTTTTCAATCACGAATGTCCTAGTAAGTTTTCTCTCTGTTACTGTTGAACGTTCATTGGTGGCTTATCTTCTCGTTATGTAATAAAGTATGGTAAATAGTAGCTTAAGATACAATCGAGAATATTTTTTAGATGTGCCAGGTTTGCAGTGCATTCAGAAATTACTTGTGTGAAGTTGGAACGTGATTGCCTGCAGAATAATCGACAAGCTTGCGTTTGTGTTCTCTTCTCTATATTGTCAGTAGTTTTTTTTCCGGAAGGTCATGGGGTAGTAGCGAATGATATACTCTTCAGGATGCTTCAAGTGAACACCATGTGTTGTTGTTTGGCTTGTGTAAGATGTGTAGTTGCATGCCATGAAGGTCCCAGCCCCTGCAAAAACTTCTGCTCCCACCGTACCATGTCAAAACTACGTTGCCGAAGCTACTGAGAAGAGATAACTTGTTTGGAAATGTGTTTAGGATCCCAAGAATGAATTTCCTACATGATGCTGTCTCCAGATGTTTCCTTTAATGGGGGAAATCATTTGATTTTTCTCCTCTGTAATACTGTAGTATACGGCCAATGGGAGAATACTCGAGCGTATTTGTTACCAATGCTAAATATGATTTTTAGATAATGTGGGTGTGGAATTTTGAATTGTCGAATGGGATGCATCAAGTATCTGTTTGAAATATTGACATTTATGATGTCCGTTGAAATGAAAGTGTGAAAAGTCCGTGAGAAGCAGCCTCAGTTGTTACTCTGCCTTTCTAATGAACTCAGTGCCTTTTTCCTATTAAAAAGTTTTGATGATATCTACGCAGATGCTTGAGTGACTTGACCGAAATGTTAGAAGGGGACTCGTTTGAATGCAAATTTTAACAAGTTTCGAAACATTTTCGATTTATGAATGTTTTTATAAATATCGCATATGCACTATGAAATAATTTAAGTTTTAACTTCGCTCCTTACTGCTACTACGAGTACCTAGTCACAGCTGTTAAGTGTAATAGTAGTTCAGTAGTTTCTTAAGAAATTCGAATCAGTACGTAGCACATTGTACCATGTTTAAAGGGAATTACTGTTGTTCGTATACTCAAATTGAATGGGAAAATATACTGGGTGTTGGGAAAATCACCGTGGTTCATCGGAACAATCTGAGTTAATTCTATGTATTCATAGCGGGCAGCTGATTGTGGTGTTTAAAATCAAAGTAAGAAGAATCCATCTTTCTATTGATGCTAATGCAGTAACTTTCAACATTTTTTCAGTTATTATTAGTATTATTCATAGTTAATTCTAATGTTCAATGTTAGAACACTTCTGGTAATGAAAATATACGCAGGTGGTGGCTCTCCTCACATGCAGTTCCTAGTCAAGAGATGAGCTGGAAGTTTGTCCTAGAAAGTAGTTTCAAATACCTGACTGGCATTGCGAAAAATTCATTGCAATAAAGTTTTATGCGACTCATTTTCTGAGTGCATCTTGTGTTGACAAATTCAGGTGGCTTCTGTGTTTGCAGCCGTGCGATCCGTCTGTAGTTTCCTCTTGAATTATGCAAATCGATTCTCAATTACTATGGTTAAATTTTAACAAATTACTTATACCTGACAAATGAATATAAAGCTTAATATTTTTATTAATAGTTTTACCTCGTACTTTAGTTAAATCAATTTCTAAGCTTTACCTGTTCCAATTTTTAGTTGTGCTAGTACCGTTTCATAAACATTTATTTAAAACAAAGCTCTATTTACGTCTAGCTGTGTGGAGTGTGGCTAAAATTGAAAGGAAATATCCTTGAGAAAATTCTATGTAATCTGCTTCCCTGTCATTGGGAAAAATAATCTTCAGTCTCCCTAGTGGCTGCATGATTTAACCGTGCTTTGTCATCCTAGTACTTCAGTGCAAAGTGCAATAGCGGACTAACATTATTTATTACTATGCTCTCGTGACTGTCCTGATTTTCATGCTATAAATAAGATCATTGATACTTTCGCATTAACGAAATAACTTAAGTCTTATATTATTGGAAACGAGTCTTGAATTGCTGAATATCTGTTCTCATGACTTTAACTAGTTCTCTTTTGCTTTTTCATTTTTTTGTTCGACGCTGTCCACGCTATGGTTCAAGTCTCGTCTGCTTGAACATTCATAAGAAGAATTAGTGTTACCCATTAATTAGTTCTGAATACGTTTTATGGAAGCAGCGTTTAAGTTACTCGTTTTCAAGTTGAGATCTTCAAGTAACTCATCGTCGTGAACGCGATCAGATTACCTCGTCATGACATGAAGAACAGGAGTGACTTCAACGAAGAGAAGTTTGAGAAATAGCTTAGGGGGCGAGCACAGGCTGCTCTCACGATCCTTTAAATGTGTTTTCATTCCTCCACAATTAGGTTACAATAGCTTTATCAAGCATTATCAGTTTGCAGGCGTCTCATTTGAGTTGGAATTATTATTTGAAAGTTTTTGCATTGTGTGTCAATACAATTGTCAGTTTAGTTGTCAGCGCTCAGTGCTTGCCAGTCAGTTAAGTTGTCAGCGCTCAGTGCTTGCCAGTCAGTTTAGTTGTCAGCACTCAGTGCTTGCCATTCAGTTAAGTTGTCAGCGCTCAGTGCTTGCCAGTCAGTTAAGTTAAATCTCACATAATTTTCAACCTATCCTCTTGAAATGTGTACTGCAACTGCTGGGAAACGACTGTTCGAGCAGGGGTTAACAGCAGGTTATGAAATGCCGATTGCGTTTGTTCTTGTCAGTTTAAGTAGACACAAAATGCATCGAAGATAGTTCTGGCATCCAACTGCAGTAGTTGCACCATTCTCTATATGCAGGTGTCTGTGGTGGATTTATATTAGCGTACTCTTTCCCTCGTAGAAGCTGCCGATGTATGACGTTTTGCGGGGGTGCCTGTCACTTGTTTCTGTGTTCACATTTATGTCTCATTTAGGATGCAAATGCTGTCTGTTACGCTGGCTATGGGGGGTTTGTAAAAACAAACTGTGCAAGATTACGTGTGTCTACAGTGATACATGGAAGTTAAATGCTTATGGTACGTACGCCTTCATTGAACGAAAACACTAGTTAAAACTTAAATATTGGTAAGAGTTTTCACGAAGGTAACTTGGTATAAAAACAGACTTTCCAGCAGTTTTACCTAGGAGTAATTGTCTAAGGTCATGATAAATTAGTATTAAGGTACCCACGCAATTTGGTTAAAACAATATTTTTCTACATGTTCTTGCTAGCTATTTATTCCTAAGAATACTATTTTTTCTTAAGCATCAATCCAGACTGAAATTTTATATCGTTGTACTTAATTATAGATCTTGTACTTAATTTGGCCACCATTTTCAAATAAATGAGAAAAATACTTTGCCTTGCTAAGCCTCTTGTCTTCAGTACATTAGTTTGACAATATTATTTGTACAGAGTAATTGATTATCGTTCAACCGTCATGATTTTCTAATTCAAGAGAGTCAGCCCTGTAAATTCATTTTACGTTTTTATTTAATTGTGTGTGGGTTACTCTATTGTATATTTCCTCGTCATGCAGTTCCCTCTCCGTGTTCGCTCCAGAGTCTTGCTGGAGTGATTTACACGATATGGTTTCCTAGTTCATTTTGTCGCCTTAGCCTCATGACGACGAAAAGTGTTTTAAATGTACTCGCCATTTAACCGTTGCTAACATGCTGTCTTCTTTGTGTAGCAGGTGTGAGGTTCGAACCTTTGCGAACATGATTCTTTAATCACATTTAATCATGTTCGCAAAGGTTCGAACCTCACACCTGCAACACAAAGAAGACAGCATGTTAGCAACAGTTAAAGGGGGAGTACATTTTTTTGAGACACCCTGTCGAGATTCGATGAAAGACTTACGCTTGGAAAAATTCCTCACTCCCGGCGTAACATTTTCCTCAAATTTTCGTGTAATTAGAATTGGGTGTGGGACTTCAGTGTTGACTGGCTCGAAGTTTCGGGCATCTGACGATTAGCTGCAGTGATTCTGGGTGACATTTTCGATAGTTTTCTTTAGGTTAAGGACAAAGTTCACGTCTGACGATAACGAAAGCCAAGTGAATGAAGTAGGAGTTCGTGCTTCTAATGCTCACCCTCAGTAACTGCCGCTTCGTTGCACCGGATTTTCATATCCGCACAATCCTGAACTCTGAGCATAGCGTCCCGAAAACAGGACCCTTAAAAGTTTGTATCGTGAAATGCTTTACGTAGGTACGCAAAAATTTTCTCTTGCATTACAGATTGCTCTTCAACTGTAATGCAAGAGAAATTTTTTGAGCGTTTAAATTATTTCACAATACTAAATTTTAGAGCATCCATTTTTCTTTACGCAATTTATTAATGAGTTAAACTTGCTGTAGCGAGAAGCTTCCAGTCTCAATGATGAACACATCAATCGTGAGTCGTTAGTCCCATTTAACAGTGTCCTGGAGGAAAAGATTAGGGTTTAATACGATCATTGTTATTAAAAACTTTCTTTTTAAACACATTTTTACGAGGATAAATTGTATCTTTGTAACTCCTAACAAAAGGAGTCATTGCCAAGTCTTCAAAACAAGAGCATCATGCAATAGCAATATCGATTAGCAGCACAGATACACTTTCACGTTATTGTAGAAAACTGTCATGCATTGCATGGCTTCATACCGCACTTTCTCTTCTATTTTCATTCACTAGGAATGCTGATTTTTGTTCCACCCGAGCACGTTTTTAACACGTCAGAGTTTACATGACTTTAAAAATGCAGCTGAGCCAACAGTGGCGGTGAGCATCTCAGATGTAAAAATTTCAAGCT
This sequence comes from Trinorchestia longiramus, assembly GCA_006783055.1. Lineage (NCBI taxonomy): Eukaryota > Metazoa > Arthropoda > Malacostraca > Amphipoda > Talitridae > Trinorchestia > Trinorchestia longiramus. Next base: position 63,322 of record VCRD01000393.1, read on the forward strand.
AGGATTTAACAAAAAATAATTTGAAAGACGCCTAAATAGAGAAGTGACTGAAGGCCTGTGATTTACTGGAGAGGAAAAAGTATAGGACATATCGGACCACAGGATGAGCTAGTTCCTTCCTAACTGGACACATAGGAAAAGTTTACAGAGTTCAACAGTTGTCCTGATCGTGTTAAAGGTTCATAGCAACCTATAACAATAAGTTCCAAGTTTATGACATGGTCGAAAGGTTATCATTCGAACCGAGTGTCAGTGCATATTATTTCAATAATAAATTTTTACGGTTGTTATTATTAGTTATTTTAATCATTATACTCATTATTATTACCTTTACCATAATTATGATGCCCACGGTTCAACCAGTTTCTGCTCAATTAGACTATCACAGTAATACGCAGCACAAATACAGTATTGGTGGCAACAAAAGGGAAAAAATTTCACTGTTTTCGCTGGCACAGTTCACGACAAACTAAAACCCAAGATTCTTGGATGTACGAAGAGATTTGAGAATAATTCACAGAGGCACATTGACGCTAGCGCTATCAGAATGTATCTTCGACTTGAGCTCAGAAATCTTACTCGCGTTTTCCCAAGACAATTCTTCCCGTTGGGTAACGCGCGTTTAAGAAGGTAGAGAAGAGCAAGTAAGGGCCTAAAAGAGTGAAGAGATTCCTGTCAAACCTTCAAGGTGCGGGATTTTGAACTGCCGACGTATGATAGATCAAACTGAGCAGGAACGACGACACTCTAGCAAAAAATTGGTTGTAAGGTACACCGGCCTCCCTCACAACAGAGACACAAAAGTGAAATAGGAAACATGCAGCTTAGTGAACTACACGACTGAACAAATTGCAGCAAACATCGAATCCTTAGTCAGTCCCTAGTAATACCATTGAGGAATGCTGATTGTGCTGTGAGTAGCAAGGGTCCCCAGATACTCTCTTTCTGCTTCGTGTATCATTATTATTTTTGAAACGCTTTCATAACTGAGTGGAGAATCCTTAGTGTACAATTCATTGACTTACAATAACATAGCAAACGGATGTCAATAAACAGAATTATAAAAACAACGGATAGTCTACATAAAATTTAGGCAGATACTACGTAGCTAGACAAGAAACGATATCATGAATATAACCATACACCGGAACGCAGTAGGTTTACAGCATCGCTTCTCTCTATGACGTCACACCTGGTACATAAAGATGTACGACAGGAAGAAAACATCACCCCTCACGCTGAAGTAATTGAAATACCCATTTTTAAAAATTTTTTACAAGGAGAAAGATATTATACGAGCCAATTGCAAACTGCTCAAGAGCTTTGCAAAGACTATGTTACTTAAACTGAGTTGCTCATGACACGCTTGAGTCACGCATTGTCTCGCTAGTCCTCACCCACAGATGCAGCTAATCAAACGCTTTTTAAAAATTTCAGGAATCTTATTGGTTTCTAATAAGTGCCTAAGTTCCCAGGAAGCGCTGCCGAACAATAATCACCACCACAAGAGAAAGACAGAATTGGAAAAGGAAAAATGCGGCTGATCAAACAAGAAAACTGAGCAACTAAATGAATGAGAAATATTCCCATAGATAATGAGACCTTGACACACCTTCGGTACTCTGAACACAGCGTATGAGTAATGAATTTTGCAATGGGTACTAATTTCATAAGAAGTTTTCCTAATACTTGCCTCTAATTAACAGAGATTCGCATTGAAACTCTGAAGTGAATAACTGCATCCTGTTGATCACACGAATCCACCTCGCCGTCCACTGGACCAAGTCTCCTCCAGCCAGTTGCGTTGCAAGTCCTTCTAAGGGTTCTCACACAACCTTGAGAAAACTTCAAGTCTCCGAGGAGAACGAAATTTTAAAGGTCTTCTGTAAAAGAATGTAAATATCAGCTGTGTCATGTAATACTTTTCGTATTGTGTTTAAAGAAGTCAGGAAGAAATTTTATTTGATGATCAGCCAGCCCTCTGTTAGAGGATGAAGAGACTCGTGAGTCATTTCTATCCGTAGCCACACAGCCTTCTTGACAAATAATTGTGAGCCAATGTGACAAATAATTGTCAACATGTCTAGTACACGAATATATTTGTAAAATAACGAGAAAGAGGATTTATCGAATTAAATATTATAATAAAATCTGATCAGACTAATGCCAGGGAATTCCGCTGATGTGCACAACATCTATAAGGTAAAGAGGGGTGTCGAAAACATGCAAAATTAGCTCAAGCTTTGGAAGGAGTACGACTTATTTAATTCCGTATGCAAAATGCAAATTTCCACTAAATAATGGAAGAAAACGGGCAGATTCATCACTATGCAGGGTCACCACAAACATGTTTCGGTTTTTGAATGGCTGTAACTCACAAACCATTGTAAATAGAATGATGGAACATAAAACCATCTTAAAAAAAATAATTCTAAAATGTTATTTAATTACATTCTCTATTCAAAATATCAACCTTCGTTGTGAATAGATTTGTTAATAAATTCAGAGAATAACACGATGATTTACCAAACAGCATACAAGGTGGTAACACCTATGGAGACAATTTATCGCAGTCTTTTAATTCTGCTATGGAAGGAGGTTTGGCTCAGCAAACTTTCTTTAACAAAGGCTCACAAGAAAAAAATCTATAAGTATCAGGTCAAGTATCTAGCAAGTCATAGAAATTCAGAACGATAGGACATTAATTTACTGGGGAATTGATGCCGGAGTTACACCATCTTGTTTGAATGATTCACCAGGAGAACAATCATTTGCCAACATAACATTGAGCATTTCACGAAACGTTTCACTTGAAATAGTTTAAGCCTCTCCTGTTTCAATGCAATTCTCTCAAAAGGTTAGTGCTTAGAAGAGTTTTTGCACACACCGGATACACGGTAAAACTTCAAAATCTTCTCTTTCAGATTTTATCTTGTTTCATCTTTCTACTTTTAATGGTCAGTGAAATGTAGCCATTCAAAAACAAACAATTTTTGTGGTGACCCTGTGCATAGCTGCTACTCTGAACGGGTTATTAGCCTGTGTTGCAATGAGAAACAAAAACAGGCGACTTACTGGAGTCATGTTGCCAATTAATGCCATCTCGTAACTTGAATACGAGTATAATACGAAAGAACAATCATTCGCATTGCGACTCCTACAGGGGAATGCAAAATACTTACAAAAATATACTACTATACATCATACTACTTTGCACTAAATGCAATTATGAGTTTGAAAGTTTGAGCCTCATGATACTGGAGACTTTATATTAAATATATACCAGTATTACTTTTGAGATTGTGATGAAGAAATTCGGTTGTATACCCAATACCCTAATTACGAATGACATTCTTAACTTTGGTTCTTCTTACTGAGCGAGTACACAGAAATTTTCACCTCAAAGAAAACACTTCCTGAAAAAGTAACGCAGAAAATTTAGCTACACCAACGCTTGTCAATTGGTTTTGGCAGATCAGCTGCTTTTTTAAAGGCAGCAGAGCTTAGTGAAGCAACGTGGGAAATTCTCTGCAGTTTTGTAGTTTTAAAAGACACTTGACACTTGTGATTTTAGCAAGGCACATTATACAATAACTCACACTAAATTTGTTCTATAAAATAGTTTCCAACCCATACCTAAGTTTAAAAAACGATTAAAAAACTTTTAAAAGAGTTTTAGGTCACTTGATCATACATCAGTAATAACGATATGTTCACAGACTTAAACTTGAGGAATAAATACTAAGAATTGGTCTTCGGTGAACTGCTGCGTCTTGCGATGAGCTACTAGAAAGCGATATTTGAAGCAAATGTCCTATTTTGAGTTGGTCTTTTCATTCCTGCTTGAACTCAGGCATTGCCTGACAGAGCACCTGGCACAGGAACGTCAGTTTATCTGTGGATAGAAAAAAAAGGTCAATCAAAAAAATAGGTCAATTATAGTAATCCCGACAAGTGAACGGAAAATTTAGGATGGCAATGAAAAGAAAGTGCTTTCTGAAATAAAATGTTTAGTTTTGACTGAATCAGTTTTGACCGCATGCCTTTTTATAAAGTGAAGATAGTACGAGTTTAATCGCCTAATTCTCTCTGCTTTATAATTCTTAACCGCATGACCGGTGAAGATCAATACATACGACTGCATACAATTGCAGAATATGATCCTTGTTTTGATACAAAACAAGAAACAATAAAACTACTGTCAGAAAAGTGTTCGTTTGCATAAGAAATGTACGATTACATAACAGGAAAAAAATTGTATAGTAACTCTAAACGAACGATGAAAAGGGAGAATGGCTACACCTGCGTATGACTCTATGTGATAAAATAGATTGTGAGTAATGTAGAGCTGGAGAAATATAGTTTACATGGAACTGCTGCTAATAATTCAATGATAATTCCATAGATATCACTACGAAATAGACAGGCTGTAATCTTCTAGCAACGAAAAGTGCCCAGCGTTGCAAACACAGACATTATTATTCTCTACCACTACATCAGGTCACGTGTTGCTTGAACTACCCAGAGAAAATATTAAAACTTGAGAAATTAACATGCAAAGTAATCGTTTGAGGAAACACCTGTTACATACAAGCAGTTTCGTCAACATTAAAAATCAGAGCTAATACATTACATGTTGTACATGTTACAACTGGCATGCAACGCCCCGCTATGCAAGTACCTAACGTAACTCCTTCATATTAAATGATTTTTATTTCATTAGTAGCATAACAGTTTCGATGATTAAACAATACATATCATAGCTAATACCAAAAACTAAAAATTTTCTGCACAAGGAGAAAGCAACATACAGAAATGTTGTCAAAAAATATTATTATCCCCAGGATGATCAAGATCGAGAATAAAAAGGATCAGATGTTGATCCGAAACTTATCGCTATGCGCAGAACGTGTTTGTCCAGCATACTCTGAAAATTAGCATGTACTTTCCGAATAAACTCGTACATAAAGTTTTTCTACAGCAATAGTGAAGGGCTTCATCGTCATTCCCTCCTACCTAATTTGTCATGGCAGATGTCCTTCATATGACTATTGATTAGTTTACAAGTTGGAAAACACAGTACAGCTCCTTTCACAACTTCGATTTTTCAATTTGAAAAATATTCTTAATTTCCCACTCTCACGCTCCCGAAATTAAATTTAACTTCGTAAAAGGCAAAATAACGATTACAACATATCAACGAATTGACTATCTAATAAAATGTACAGTTTAAAATAAACCGTGTGTATTAGCCAACACTGATTTGATTGCAAGCCTCAGAGCTTGAACCAAAATTACGACTGCATTGTACATTGAAAATCATCTAGTAAGACACGGAATTACTGAGCAAGACTGTTACATTCCAACTCGACTGTTTTATCCATTACCCTACAGTTTGAGCGTTTATTGAATATAAACGGCAATATCAAGAAACAAAGTACATTCATACAAAGAACTTTCTCAATCTTTTTTTCCCATGAAAATATATGCGTATTAACAACTTTAATCTCCAACAATTCATAACAAAACACTTTGAACGAAGGAAAATACTAAAAACAGCGTTTTTGCAATTCGTACATGCAAAGTTGCGCAGACAGGCCGGCTTCTTCTTCCAATAAATACAGCAGAAGTAAACAGGCACGCCAGTCAGCATGACTGCCAGTGCAACTCCCAGCTCAACAGGTCTTGTAACAACTGGTGTTGCAACCAAAAACACGCAGATTACGAAGAATATTATAGGAAAACCCAACCAAACCTGAAAAAGATACAAAATAACCATATTAACACCTACTGAATTAAAATTTTTATCAGTACATAGTAATACTTCAGGTTTATAAGTTGAAAATCGTTCCACTAAAGCTACATTTTGAATGTTTTTGAAAAAGCGAGAGTAATTTACTGGTATTATTTATCTCAAAATCAAGTTGAACCACTTATATCGTATTTGGTAACCTGCTCTTTACTATGAGTTATATCCGTGAATTATCAAAGAATACGACATTAATATTGCTAAGCCAATTTGACCACCTGACGCATGAAGTCAACGGTGAAACTAGTCTCTTGAAAAACTCGTCCAGTTCTATTTTTATTCGCATCTCAGAACTATTTTAATCTACTATGGAGGCTCTATGTTAAACAATATTAACTTCATCACGAATTTTCATATAGATTTTGACAAAATCGGTACAACCGATGCGATGAAGTTAAGCAGGGTACTCACCCCTCTACTGATGTGCTTGTCCCTAAACTAAAAAATTATCTAGGACAGTATTTCTCAAAGTGGTCCGTATCGCCCCTCAGAGGGCGTTAAGGAAATGCAAGGGGGTGGTAGGAGGATACGCCTTGAATGGGGGGCGTCTTGTAATTTATAATATACAGTAATATAATCATTAGGAGGCGGTGGAAAATCAAATAGTGTCATATGGACGCAATGATTGAAAAAACTTTGAGAAACACTAATCTAAGAGCTTGAAAAAATGTAAGCTGAGCATCACCTTGATGGGGCGCTCCATGTCAGGATACTTGTAGCGCATGTACAGGAGGGCGGTGATGGACACCAGGATGAAGAGAGACTCCGTGAACGAAATATAGTTGATTAGGGCCTCCACTTCAACTGTGATCAGCATGAACACTGTCATGGCGCCCTGAAGTCAATTGTATCATGGCAGTCTTTTACAAACGCACATGGACGGCGAAATTTTAAATACAAAAGCTGAACGCAGTGCAGTGAACCTGGATAAGGTAGCAACACCTACAAATTAAGAACTAAATACTAGCGACATATGAATGTGAACAGCAACAACACGACGTACAACAATGTACCACTTTTGTTTACTACCTAGGCTCTACTCGCACTAATTCAAAATTCAAGTCAGGAAACGGTTTTTAAATGCAAAATTTGAACATGAAATATTCTTAAATTGGCATGTGGTTCAAACGTTATAATTATTATTGTCATTATAATATAAATACCCCAATCAACTAAATGACATTCTCCAGACTAATTCAGTGTTCTTCACAGGATCCACCACTCGAAACTAGCCTTTGTTACAATATGCTGTGCACGGAATTAGAATGGAGCATGAAAACGAAACTGTTGTATCTAACCAGTTTACACACAATACGGAGTGAGAAACTTCGCATTGAAAAATTCTGAAAACCTATTTATATAATAAAATGTACAATTAAATTAATAGCTTAAAATCAAATAATCAAATACTAAGTTAAATGCTCAGCTAAAGTTCTCCTGGCACGGCTCACGAGGAACAGCAGGGCAGGCATAGGTGTGTAGGAGTGAACGTTGATGAGTCCGAGGGCCTGAGGTAGATGTCCTTCTCTGGCCCCTACGAAGAACAGGCGTGATGAGGCAAAAATACCGCCGTTCAGCGAGCCAAAGGTCGAGCAAGCTACGAAGAATGGCATCAACCAAGCCATGTAGCCCAGCATCCTGTCACCGAACGACTGCACAGGTACCATAACTGTACAGGTCTCAACTGGCATAGTAAGATTATAAACAAACATTCCCAAATTCACAAAGTTTAAAAGAATATAATAAAAATACAAGAAACACTTTTGGCCTAATTTAATGCATTATATCTTCTATATTTTTACGACTCATGACGTCAATTTCACTCATGATGAATTTTACACAACAACCTATTATTATTATTATTATTATTATTATTATTATTTATTTGGCACAGTGCGACGATGAAGTTTATAACTCGCCATAGTTCTGTGGATTGCAAATTATGCAGTCTCTGTACCCTGCACTGTACCATTGCAGTTTATAATACAAAAGTTAAACATCCTAGGCACCATTTTTGCCAAAGAATTCATACTGCATTAAGATTTTACACTAGCCATGACGAAAATTTCGATATAAATGCACCCACTACATCCTCCAAGAGGTTCCCTGAACTCTGTTTTGCAATGAATATTTTTCCAGCATGGATGCAATCATGCACGTAGCATCACGCCAAAGATGTAGTAAGAGGTGGTGATTGTGCTTGTTCTATTATATTTGAAGCTTAAAAACTCAACGAGTGCTTTGGCCAAATAGGAAAAAGATGTACGTACATGGTGAATAGAGGCAAGTGTAGGGGCTGTTTAAACGCGTTTGGAGAAATTGAGTGATTGGCGGTTATTGAAGTAAAATTGTGAAACCTTTACTATATAATTGTGTTCATTTTGTTTTCCGGTAGCATACGAGTATTTGTTTGCCAACAAATATTTTTTAGTTGCATCGCGGAAATACAGATGACCTTGTTATACAAAAAAATGCGTTTTATGTCCTCAAATGGAATCAACTAAAGAGAAATTTACAATAGCATTGTGGAGTAGGCTCGCCATGTGCATTTCTTTCTGCCTAGCATCGTGGGTTGTGTAAAAAATAGCCTGAACTAAGCAGGTCGACATCAGTATCTGTGCTTCATATAGCAGGTCGCCGCGTTAATTAAAGTGAGCATTCCGTTATGAAGTTCATTTAATTTGTTTGCAATTTCAAACTCATTATCGTATCATTCCTCAGGTTCGTGTATACGAGGGGGGAGAGGAAGGGGCGGGAGAGGAAGGGACGGGAGAGAAGTTGTTCATCCATGACCTAAAATAAGAATTATGTATGTGCTGTTTAATGATTGATATTCTGAGTGCGATTAGGCATCGTGATAAGCACACTGTTCTGAAATACTGGTACATATAATATGCTTTGTTTTTATCTAGGAGTGATGAAATATATAATTCAACAAATGTTCAATTATATTCCTACCATAAAATTACAGTGCAGTGTCGAAGTGATACACATCTATGAATTTTATTCAAAAGAGTTATCAAGTCTTGCTATAATTGTCTCGAGTCTATTAAGTGATAAAGAAGATGTCTATAGAAAATAATTTGTAGTCGTCTTTCTAAGGGGGAAGTCTGTATCAGGTTTTGCAAGGAAAACGATAGAATAAAATTTACTACGGTAAATTTAACGTATGATGGCACTCACAATGGCAAATTTAATGTATGATGGCACTCACAACGGCAAATTTAATGTATGATGGCACTCACAACGGCAAATTTAATGTATGATGGCACTCACAATGGCAAATTTAATGTATGATGGCACTCACAACGGCAAATTTAATGTATGATGGCACTCACAATGGCAAATTTAATGTATGATGGCACTCACAATGGCAAATTTAATGTATGATGGCACTCACAATGGCAAATTTAATGTATGATGGCACTCACAACGGCAACAGCATTTGAAGACAAGATTTCTGAAGGAGTCAGTACGGCGAAGTAGGCAACATTGACGAGGAAATACACAAGAGTCACCATGGGCAGCGAGATGATGATTGCTAGAGGCAAGTTCCTGCCCGTCATGGAGGGAAGAACGGAATTAACGAATTCAAACATATGCAAAAATTCAGCTCAAACTCGGAATAATCTGTGCAGTCAGTTACAGCAGTGTGCACATTTATTTGACAACATACAATATGAAAATGAAATTAATCTTGAAAAAAAACATTATCACAAAGAAACTAACAATTTATAAAATACTTAGAAATAAATAAAGGACGCTAAGAACCCTGAAACACTGTTTGATTCCTGAGTACATTAATGGAGTATACAGGCCAACTTGCATTTCGAACATCGTTTGAGTGCTCTCCCATCATAAAATAATAGCTTTTAGTATTCACAAAACACAGAAAAGGTTGCAGTACACTAAAAACTACACAAGCACATCCAAGTTGTAGTTTCCTCAAAGTAAAGAGATAAAAATACAGAAAGTTCAAAGGTAATGGAATTGCCAAAAAGAATTAAACATTTACAATTTGTTCTATATGCACATCAAGCAAGAAGCTGTGATATTTTTGATGGGAAGAAACAAAAAACTGAGCTCTAAGTTTTACAATGAAAAGTTTTGAAAAGAAAATATTGCGTATGGGCGAAAATTCGCGCTACGCTAGCAGGATCTAGGAACAAAATGATCACTAGATTCAAGCTTCCAAAAATAAATTCCTTCACTCGTTAAATTTTGTTGAGTACGAGGACACTATTTCAGTTGATTGTCGTTCTTTCTGAATAGAAAGCGAAATTAAACCCTTCAGGTAGAAAAAAAATCGAAAGAATGTTTTTCGCAAAATTACATTTTACAGCAGCATATACAGTATAGACCAAACAGTAATTCGTACGCAACTAAAACTGAAATTCTGGAAAGTGCGACCTAAAATATTGGAAGTAAATCTTTAATTAAATGTAAATGAACGTAGAAAGATTATGTAAAAATGGTCACCTGTAAGGATTCTTCAGTTCCTCAACGACAAAATTAAGATAATTCCATCCTGCAAAAGAGAACAGCCCCTGGTAGAATGCAGTAGCGATGGCACCCGCCTCCCACAAGGTGCCCTCGAAAGGATGCTTGTAGTTCTCTGTATGTCCTGTGGCCAGCCAATATATCCCTGCTGCTATGATGATGATCAGGGCTACGATCTTGGCTACTGTGAATATGTCTTGAACTTTTGTGGCCCAATCCACGTTGGTGCAGTTCACCCAAGTTAAGAAACCTGACAAAAAGATAAATTCTCTGAGATATTAAAGTATGACACAAATTAAAGTCGATAATATAGTTTTTAAGATGTAAAACATTTTTGATCTCGTAGATTCATTTCTTCAATTTAATACTAAGTGTGGACAAGTAAATAAATGCATTCGACATTAAGCATGAGTGCAGTTTTTTAAATCACCTAGCCATGGAAGTTAGCCATGTTTTTCAACCAAAATCAACTTGAATCCTTAAAGCTAAATAATCATTTATACCTCGGTACTGTCCATATCAGAAAGAGAAGAAAGAGGTGTTTAGATGATTCAGATCATTCAAGCAACGGCACACGTACAGACCTAACCTAACCTTCCACAAATTTGAATTTAAATCGTAAACATTATTGAATTGCCACCTAGAGTATAATATTTTGAATTTAAATTACTTCTGAACCGTTAGAACTGCGGCTGTCATTTCTATGACCAAGTCAGGCGCAAGTGATCGATGTCCTGAGCATCTACAATGAATACCACTAGTATTTTTGACAGGGAAATGCACGCAGAACGAAAATAAATGAATTGCCACCAAGCTCAATAAATGAAGCTCGAGTCGGATATCATGTATCATCATATTATGGGTTTGAAATGACATTTTCACTGAGAATTCATATTCCATCTCATGAGTAGTTTTTTTAAACGAGTCTAGAATATACTGTTAGGAGGGCTTATTTCACATCACAAATACTATATTCACACAAATATGGCACACTCAGAGCTAAAATCATCCACTCGCAGAGATTCAAATTCACTCGCGAGTTCATAATCACTGTCAGCATCTTATACTGGAAATCTGCATATATTTAATACGTAATATTTGTTTACATCACTCGTTGTTTAACGCTGCTTAATGACTCATGAATGACATATCACTTCATTGCTTTAGCAATAAAATTCTTGCATTGAATCATGATCTTAATCCGATCGAACTATTTTAAGCGGAAGCACATTGGACAACAGGCCAGTTTAGTTACAACATACTGATGCAGGGCGTTGGGTATACAAGTCAAGAATAAGTGTTAATACTCTTAAGAAACAATAAACTGCTACAGCATGGGAATAAACTCTCGCTCACAACTACAGGTACCAAGCAGCAATAAGAGCTCACAAATGACAACAGCAGCTAGAAGTCTGACGGCGGTGTCAGGAGGAGAACAGCCAGCAAAGAAGGGCTGTAGGATGTAGTTGGCGAAGGTGAGGGCGATGACAGTGTTGCCAGTGGGCATGATGATCACTAACGCCACCCAGAGGTACAGAAATGCTGGCAGAGATCCGAAGGCATAGTTGATATACGCATAGTCGCCGCCACTCTGCGAGATCATCGTACCTGGTGAGGTACAAAACAATTAAGAAAACCTGGCACTGTATTGTCATGCCAACTAGAAAGATACCATCAGCTCAGTTCTTTTAAGTGATAACAAGTACGTACTGAAGATCATACGTTTAAGGATGAAATTTTGGTATACTGTCAGTAATCCAAAATGCTGCTGATTTTACGATGAGTAGTGATGGGTTATATTTGTGTATCACTATAAACACAAATATATGCAGACGGACACTACCAGTGTCTCTAATCGTTTTGCGCAAAGCGCTAATTACCCAAAAAATCACTGAAGAATAATCCTCTTCAATTCATTCCCCCAGCAGCTATCTTAATCAACAACTAGCTCACACCAAAACGTAGATTACTACATTCTTAATTTAACGTGCTTACGATTTGTTAGTAATTATTTCTGTGAGAAAAACCTCGTATTCCTCGCAAGCAGCAAGCAAGGCTCTCGTGTTTCACGCAGTTTTTTACGCGCTAAGCATCATGTCACAGGGTTCGCTGAAAGATTTTGTTACTTATTTTAGCGCAGCCTTATTGAGCATAAAATTTAGAACAGAAAGAAAAACAATATATGAATGTAAACGTGGTGCAAACAACAGAGTGCTACGTCGAGTTGCTGTACAGGAACAGCGGTATACGTACTGTAGCAAAATCAAGAAGCATTACATGAAGGAAAAAGTCGAAGCATCTCAAGTTAAAAAAAAGCAAGGAGAAAAAAGGCACTGGTATTAGAGGTGGTTGTATGGCACGGTGGCTTTCAGCACCAGAGAAATAAAAGAGAAAGAATGAAAAGGACAGTTGAAGCATAACAACTCAACCTAAACAAAGTATTATCAAATTCATTGATAACTCCGCCATAACTAGCTAAGGACACCGTTGAGGAGTTCAAACTTTGATGGTTCACCGGCGAAAACAAGCACTACCAACCTCAGTCAGGACCAGGGCTCAGAAATTCCACACAGTTGTTAAGGTTACAATACACTCTGATGAACAATGTACCTCCCATTTTCCTGACCATGAAGCACAGAGAAGTCATTTGTGTGTTTACTCATCGAGTAAGCCCACCTCGTATGTCTATATCTCAAGTAAATCTACGTGTATCTCAATAACCACTCAACAGTACTTTTGTGGATATTAGATTTAGCAGTTGCAAGGGAGTAAAATCTATTCCATTTATTCGTTGTACTGGTACATGGATTTGCTAAATTTTACGATAATCACTTTACGCTTTAGCATGAGGTTTTGTTCACATGTGTATAGCTGATATGCTTTGTCGTGCATATGTAGGAGATTTTACTCGCAGAATGTTTAGCGACAGACAGAGAGCTAACAAATGAAATGAACACCAGCAGTGTTGGCTTACTCACAGCACTGCAATAAGCCTGGCGGAGACGAATAGAACAACAGAAATGAAGCAGGGATGAAGCATAATAGAAGTAAAGCGAGTAGGAAGGTCAAGTAAAATAAGCAGGAGGGTACAGCAAAACAAGCAGGAGGGTTTAGCAAGCAAAACAAGTAAGACAGTAAAGCAAAAAACAACAAGCATGAGGGCACTGACCTTCCTTGGTGCAGAGCACGTAAACAAATAGAAAAAATATTACAAAACTCGTACGAAATTAGCAGACAACAAGCATTAAGAGGAAGTGAAGGTTCAGGCGCGGCAGATGTGTCGCATAGAGCTAACTTTGTTGAGTGTTTGAGTTTGCAGAAGCAGTCCATTTAAAAACAAGGTAAAGAATAAAAAACTAAAAGACAGGACATACAATTAAATTTACGATGTAAAATCAATTACAGCTTAATTAACATTCCAAAAGGTTCACGTACATTGTTTGTGGTAAAGAGACATACAATTTCAATGTTTTTATATCGTATCAATACCATTAGTTCAATTTAAAATTTACATATCCAAGAATTAACCTCATTGACTATGTATTGGTACCTATGTGTAGTACTAGGTATATTATTTGAACAGTCAATTTGAACAACCGTAGGTGACGTGTTAGAATAAAATGAATAAATAAAATTTGAATTCACGTGCCAATACACTTTCTGTGGTGCTTAAGCAAATTGATATGGCTTAGTTTCAGTTTTAGTGAATTTTAAAAAATAAACAACCTTCTCGTTAACGTTTAATCTACGACAATTAGCGAGGTTGCAATCAAATATCAAAGAGTATTTATTCAGCCATTTCAACGTAGTTGTCCATAGAATTTCTACTTAACATGCTTTCTGAGCACACTGAGTGAGTCATTTCACTGATCACTAAAAACACAAGAATACATTCGCAATAAAAATATATTCATGAATCGTAATAGTCAAGGAGCCACCGTAGTCGAGTGGTATGCGGCCCGTGTTCTGTATCGGGTCTCTGCTTGTGCAGAAAGACTGCGTGCGGGTTCGAAACCCGGCCATGAATACGAACTGTTTCTCGTTTCACGCCGTGAGCTCGCACTTATCGGTAAGACCTCAACTCATCGCCCATGGACACATCCCAGGATCGTCGCATGGAGCTCACCATCATCCTTACTCTAAGAATGTTAACCTTAAGAATTTAAAAACCAATGTACTAAATGTCTATGTACTGTGTACTTGATTGGAAATAAAAGATTGTTTTGTTTTTTTGTTCTTTTTTCAATTGAGGAGAAACCGGTTGCTTGGTCGAAGCTGCTCGAGTTTCGAAGTCTTCGGCATGCGTGTGAAAACAACGATGAGGCAAGCCAAAAAATATAGCGTGCGATACTACGGTACATTTGAAGGTCACTGACCACAATTTGCTTCAGAATTAGCTTCAATTCTAAGCAGAATAATTAAAAGAAGTATCGAAACGCTTTTCAATTAAATATCGATCCACTCTTCTATTAAAACATACCCCAATTGCTTCAGCAGCGATGGAGACGGAAAGCTATTATATTTTGTAGTCACTATTCTAACTCTCCCATAAAAAACCTATTATGTTGAAATTATAGCGATATTATTAACTAGGCAAGAGGTTTATTGATACCTTTATTTCGACAATCTTCAAACCAAGATATAAACGTTTTTGGCTGTGTGCGTGGGACACGAGTGTTCTGTGGTAAAATGGGGGTCATTATGACAACATTATAGAGCAATTTCCACACAGTAAACATTACCATTATCACAGTAATGGTGATCGTAGGTTTAACTGAAAACAAAAATGAGGCCGAAACCATCATGGGACAACGTCCACGTTTGACTGTCAATTCGCCTAGATTTTCCTAGGATAAACTACGCTGTTTGTGCGCTGTAATGATGGCCTCAGAGAGTAAAACATCTTTCCCTTCCTCAGTCACCCAGGTCTTGTGATCCCCACCACTTCTTTCACAGTTTAGCGGTGAATTCTACTAGAAAAGGCCTTGTGTTGAAATCGTAGCCCTTCCATAAATATCAGTCAAGTGAAGATCCCTTCGAAGTGAGTGTGTTGAAACAAATTCAATTCTATGATTGTAGAGTTTGGATGCCCCCTTATTTCTACTTAAATGTTAGTATCTCCTTTAAGTAGTTGGATAATTTTCACTTGCGCCTATCATGATCGCTTTCGACATGTTAAAATTTTTTAGCTTTTTTATCATTTAGCAACAGATTCTCCAGTTATCCAGTGCCATAATGTGTGACCTCTTTAGAAGTCTAATGTCACACATTTTAGCATCGGATTATTTCAACAACAGAGCACAACACAGAAGTGTAGAAATAAATTGAATCATAGAGTAAGAGGGTAAAGAAATCAAACTTTTAACACCGACGTACAATATAAAATAAATTTAGCCATGAAAGCCTAAATAGAAATTTGTTTAACATTGACAGGGTGTTGACATTTTTCGAGGATATTCGTGTATATGGACGCCAGAATTTAGATTAGTGAATTGTAAATTTCATTCAAAGTACCCTTGAAACATTAACTTAGTATTTCAACTTCATAACATTTTAATTATTATTGATGGACTGAATTTCTGAAATTCTACGTCGAAGAAGTTACAATTCACAGATTAAATTCAGAGCTTTGACCCTTATTTTGCGGTTTGCATTTCTCCTACAATATGTAAATATTCATTCATGTTTTTAAGATAACAATGAATTCAAAAAGATTAACTTTAGAAAATAACAGACTAAGTAAATTTATTGTTTTTGTTATAGCCGTTTATAATGGGATTGAAGAAGCAAAACATATTAGCTGCAATAAAGATGTGGGGTGGATAAACGTATGATAATTTCAGTATCTTACATCGCTGAAATTTCCGCTTATCTACAGCAACTCAAGAGGATTTACGAGACTGGTCCAATTCAAAGTAGCAGACGTGATGCAAACACACGAACAAGAATATAACCGCGTCAAGAGATGTATTACTGACCCAGTTCGGCGTAGCAGAGTGCCCCCACCAACGACAATATGCCCGACACTGCCCACACGATCAGCGACATGGCAACGCTGCCTGAGTAGCGCAAGACGCCCGTCGGCGACACGAAAATGCCAGAACCTGCAGTGAAAGAATAAGTGATAATTACAAGCGAAAAGGTAGTCAAGAGTACAGAGAAATAGAAGTGTAATCCGTTTTCTACAAGAAGGACGTAGTGCTGCTGTAATCCATCGTATAATGAGCAAAGTGTATGGTGGAAACTTTACGAGTGAGGGTAGTGTACGAGAGTGGTGTAGAAAATTCAAACAAGGGCGAACCGACACCCATGAAGAAAGGGGACAAGGGCGCAAGTCTGTTTCTACTGTAGGCCTAGTTCAACATGTTGACCAGGTGATTAACACCAAATTAATATTATAATCAGTGAACTTTGTGAAGAATTTACAGATATTTCAAGGTCTACTTTGTGTACAATCGTACGAGACCTCGGATCCCGAAAGCTGTGTGTCCGTTGGGTCCGAGCCTATTTATTGTGCCCGTCATGAGAGCTCTCCTCACTGGCAGCTAACTTCTTTGAAGAAGACATCGAAAAGCTTGTGTCACGATGTGACAGATGCCTCTAGCATTTTGACAATTATGTAAAAAATAAGTAAGACTCTGCAGTTCTTTTCGTGATAAAATTATGTCATGTAAATTTGCCTTTTTTCTGAATCATCGGAGGTTGAAAAAAAATTGCCCTTGTATATACACAAATATTTATACATAATTCCTGAGTTCATAAATCTTCATTCACTATAAAAGGGGAAGGAATTATTACGATGAGCTGAAAAAAGAAATTAGACATAACGTATTGAAGACACTAGTGCAGTCGCGTACACGGAACAGCCAGACGCTTCGAAAGACAGAAATCCAAGTACAAAAAATATACTAGTCGATAAAACTATACAAATAGCCTTCTGTAAGGAGTATTGCTTACTCTGCAGAGAGGAGCTAGGGACACTACGGAGACTAAAAATTACCCAAACTGCACTGATGAACACTATTCCTAGACCTGCTTGAGTAGAGCTCCGAAATTCTACCTTTTCTGTGAAGCATGAAAATCTCCCAAAATATTTTGCAAGCGTGTTCGCAGTGAACTCCTCATGAATAGAGACGCAGACGTAGACATCGAATGCACTAGGGCATGAGGTCGGGTTTAAGGTAGGTTAGCTACTAACACATTACGATGAAGTATACTGAACTGAAGAACTACACTCAGAACAAAGGTCTCTTGATTCCGTCGTAGGTAGCTAAAAATACTCCCGATGAACGTAAATGTCAACAAATCTACCATTTTACTTCATAGCCAACATTCTGGACGGGCATTCATAAACAAATCATTCAGTACTATCATTATTTTTCAGTCATTTTTACTGAACAAGCTCCAAATAATTTTTTAATTCATAGAAAAATTGCGCACTTGACAGGACAAGCTGTGAACCTCGGGCACCCCACACAACAATGCAATCCGTAGCTCGATTCTTGGCTCATGCGATGGAGCGCGGTCAGCGACGCGTATGTTGGATCACAACACTCGTACAATACAAGCTAAGAATTAAACAGCTAAGATGAACAGCATGCGTGCGTTCAAATAATTACCAGACAAAAAGTATTCAATCAAATCTTATGAAAAACTGAATAAATGAAAACAAACACATATGATCTGCGTATGAATCGTGTGAACGTACATCAACGACAGTCTGTGCGTTGCCAAGTTCAGCAGCATCGAAGCTAGCCAATTCGATCGCTCAACAGACGAAACTTCAAGTACGTAGAAAACTTTCCTAGAGCAAATTACCAAATTTCACACAAGATTAAGATGTCGAGTTAAGAACCATAAACTAAAGTAAGATGTTAGAACAAAGCATAATGTTTTGAAATACTGACATCTCTGAGCTTTTCACGATTTCTAAATAAATTCAAGGCAGTCGTTTTTTGAATCAGAAGCTTGCTCGTGAGTACACAACTCAACAAGAATTTCGCATAAATTAAAAAGGTTTAAACTTTCAAGGCAAATTTCAAATTCTATCATCACCGTTAAAAGAAATTTTCAAACACACTTGTATCTTTGCTTCGATCGATAGCAAAGTATTTGAAAAAAAAATTAGGAAAATGATTAATGACGTACGTTTATGCGGTGACTTCTTGAAAAAGTACGTTTTTCACAATCAAATGTGAATATAGCATTGGATGTGCAGATTAGAACTGTTTATGTTTAAGCCGAACTATTTATAACACGCAAATACCGAGATACCCCATGTAATATACATACATAACACCTGTCAGAAAAGTAGTTTTTGTAAACAGAGGCATGGTCTTATGAGTGAACAAGGTTCTCAGACTTCTAATTCAGCTCAAAGAGCCTGACAATCTCAGCACGATCCGATATTTTGTCCATGCAAGTCCAGTCCATGTATTTTTTGCTGCTGAAAAGGCAGAGACAATGGGGGGAAATGTAGCATCTTAATTAACAGTTATAATTTTTTCTACTCGTTAGAGTACAACTTGCAAATGCTTCATATTAGAATCTGTACTACAGTAGATCAATATATAAAATAGAACATGAAGCTTAGCCAACTGGGTTCGTCGTCAGGGAACCGATGGATGCTGGCACATGATCAATAGACAATACTCATTCATACGGCGTTGTGTGTGTAGTCAGCGTGTGTTAGAAATATTTTTTTCTGAAACGAAGATGTCAGGACCAATGTTCATATTGAACTGTAAAGAGATACATAGAATACAGCCAGAAAAAATTGAATGTAGTACAGTATCGAATAAAATAGATTAATACAAGATACATTACGATACAATCTATTAACTTCGTATACTGTATAGATCAGAAAGTGTTCAATTACAATACTTCAATATCTGATGAATAATTGCAATCAATTCCCACGAGATATTCATGATCAAGTAACAACTGCAACTCACCTACAATGATGCCAACAATTATTCCGACGCCATTCCACAGACCGAGTCGTTGTTGCATTTTAATATTGGAATTATCATCAGGCTCTGCTGTACTAGAGCCTTCCAGCATTTTCTGTTCCTCTTTGCTATAGATGCTAAATTTTTCTGCTTCTGGGAAGCGAATTCGTACTGGAGAATTAGGAGTGTGTAGGAGCCCTGCATCTGCGGACACTGTTGAGGAAGTTGTGGGTGGATCCATTTCTTCAGGTGAGGAAGACCGTCTGTCTGCCTCAGAGGAAGCCATCGCTCCAAATATCACGATCTACACAAACTAGGGAGAAGAAAGCACAAATACCGAATCTCTTGCCCTCGGCTAATAATAAAACGCCCGTAAAAATTAGCAAAACGCTAGCAAGGCTGAATAATAATGTTTATCGAGGTTATCTTGAAACAATGATCAAGAAGTAGCATGCTATAAAAATTAA
Source organism: Trinorchestia longiramus (assembly GCA_006783055.1). Lineage (NCBI taxonomy): Eukaryota > Metazoa > Arthropoda > Malacostraca > Amphipoda > Talitridae > Trinorchestia > Trinorchestia longiramus. The sequence goes on from VCRD01000393.1 coordinate 83,049, forward strand.
TATACACTCAACATTTAGATGGCAAATCATAGTAATAGAAAGAACAAAATGATCAACGGTAATTGATTCACGTCCTACATGTAGCAATTTTCTGAAAAGGAAAAAAAAGATATAAAACACGTCGAACGGAATAAAAAACGAATGTGTACGTCAAAATCAAAATACTAGTGATAAAAATTACTTAATCTAAACTTGATTGCAACGCTGGAGCGATCATATGGTTTGCCTTAAAATAGACAGTTTTTCATCGGACATAGAAAAGACTTGAATGAAGTAGACATCAAGTATCAAAACCATGAGGTCAGTTGAAGTAAATGCCAACCATACCAGAGAAAGGGAGAGGGAGCAAGAAAAAATAAGAAAAAACTCCACTGCAAAACGCAACTCGCAAACAGCCTCGCGCAAAAAGTGTCTGGTTGTGCAGTGAGTCAGTCGCTGGAGGACCGCACAGTTCTTTTACACAACAGAGAAATTATTACATTTTCTGCATAAAATGCAGTTTCGCCGTGAGTTCCACAAAAGCATCCAAAATAAGAATTTTTCAAAGGTTTCCTTATATCAGATCGTTTTCCCTTTTCTACATAAGTGCATGGTTACCTGAAATTTCTATCTTCGATGTAGCCGTATGTGCACGGACAGTTAGTTTCAAACCGCATAATTGTAGACTTTTTGCCTCTTTTAATGCGTTGGTTAAAGTGTGATCGTGAAGCTCACGGGTTTATGTCAATTAATGCTTTTGTAACGCAAACATTTTTTACAGTTTCTGATGTAATATAACTCAATAGCTACTGGATATAAAATCTAGATCTTTAATATTTGAACTCTATTTATCTTTCCGAACCATGTTTTACAAAGGTAATTTATTTCCCGTTACTTAAATAGGTAATAAAGCTTTCAATGAACTATATTACTTCTAATTAATGAGACTGACATTATAATTATTATTAAACTGTTGGTGGTAAAGTGTCTGGCTATTTATGTAGTAACTATGTAGAATAGCTTCAATAGTCGTGAATTTAACTGAAATAATATCGCATAAATATGGGGTGTGTTTAAAAGTTAAGCGATATGAACTAAGACACTTTCATTGTTGAGTGTGGACTGAATACATCGGCTAACCAAGCCCTCAGCTGTCTTGGAACCAAGCCCTCAGCTGTCTTGGAACCAAGCCCTCAGCTGTCTTGGAACCAAGCCCTCAGCTGTCTTGGAACCAAGCCCTCAGCTGTCTTGGAAAATCTCTGCAACGTTGGGAGTCAATAGATGAAAAAATGCCGCTGCCTAAATCATGCGTACAGATAATACCATTACTACAGTTACCTAAATCATGCGTACAGATAATACCATTACTACAGTTACCTATTGAATAAAGCAATGGACAATATCAGCTAGATAGTAATAGTCTGAAATTAAAGTAAGAAGAAACAAATAAAGGTTATGGTGAAGAGTTACGGTGCAGCAGAGTACAGCAACGTGTGGCCGAGTGGCAGCAGCCCTGCTAGAGGGCTCAGCATGATAATGGATACTTCCGGAGTGAACAAGCGGACAATATAGCTGACGTGAATGCGCTCTCACCTATACAACTTCAATGTAGTACTCAAACAAACTGATACTCACGTCCTTCCTCTCTGAAATGAGATTGAACAGAACAGATCATCCATACATCTTACTATAGACACAAATAAGACATGGCCCTCGTCACCAGAGCGTATCGTACTACACAGCCACGCTAAATAATCTGCCGACAAGCGATTGGCTCTAGCACCAGCACTAACACCATTACAGAAGTGATGATAATCTTCCTTTTTTAGTGCAGTATCAAGCTTAATGTTCCTTTTTTAGTGCAGTATCAAGCTTAAGTGCTCAATTAACACGTTTGTTGCGATGTGACCCACCGGTGGGTCACTCAGGTTAGGTTCTGTAATTTTTTCAAAACTTTCTACTGACTGTGTGCACAAAGTACAGATTTGCACCAGCTAGGCAATCGCAGCAAACGTGTTAAGTTATAGTAAAGCGCGTGGTTATCCGAACTATAGAGTTTTACGTTCTTACACTTAGGCTTATTGATATGATTTACTTCTGTATTAAACGACATGTGACTTGGGTAACAATGAACAATGGACTGAACGACCCATTCTTGTTTGCCACATTTTATTCTTGAAACAATTAGTCTATGTATTGCACTCCACGACCGAGTAGAATTTTTATACACAAGGTTGCACACTGTGATTCAAGAAAGAGCTCAATGTTAATTGGCAATATAAAAAGCGCGCTTTTCATACCTACCCTACAACTTACCACTGAAATTCTAGTGTTGGCAGTCGGAACTAGGTATTACGGTGACGTCATATGAACTTAAGGTGTCAACCAGTGATGGATACTACCTTATTGGCTGTCACGCTTAAAATTCAACAAATTTAGTTTCAGTATCTACCTGAATATTATTATTTGATTGCTATCTGGTACATGGGTTCTAATCTAATGTGGACCCGCTTTATTGGCCATGACGAATAACTGAGCATTATGAGCTTATTCTTCAGAACAGGGTTTCCATGCTGGCTACCAGTAATTGCAATTGAGAATAGAACAAATTGATTCCTAACATAAAAGAAGAGTCAACTGTCACGCATCATACCTGCATGCAGGTGTAGTACACATCACACCAACTCAATCATAGCAAACACAACTGAAGAGATTAGGATTGGCTCAAGGTCAGACACTTATGGCTTTGGACATCCGAGATTGAAAGCAAAGACAAAACGTCATCAACGGTCATCGTCGAGTTCCATAACAAAGGATGCAGCAAATGAGGGTCAGTGAGAGTCTCAGAACTGCTGGAAAACTGCACACCTGTCATCACAAACGACGAATACGTCGGAAGATTTTTTGTTCGACGTGAGAAAACTTGTAATGACTAGCGATGCTGCCAAGGTATTTGACCCAAGGACGAGCTACACAAGCCAGACAGCACACTTGCACAACATTGTTGACGTTCAACAGACGACGGGCAACCGCAAGCAGTCAAGGCTCCTCTTTGAGAGGATTGTAGTACTTGCGATCAACTGCCACTGCTTTCATCGCTGACTGTGTCGCCAGACGCACAAGTACATCCCTTCTCTAATGCGAAAGCTCTTTACTATTTTTCTCACGAGCAAAAAAAAATATATGTATGCACATGTACTGTAGTAACTCAAATATATATATATACATATATATATATATAGATGTATAGATACAGATATACAAGAGAAATATGCACATACATATATACTGTGTACAAGCACACAAACAGATATACGCACATAAATAGTATACATACAAATAGGCATACGTCCGTATAATAATTCAAGGTTGGATGTGTATATGAATAGAATAGAATAGAATAGAATGAGGCTATAGGAACGAACCTTCTGGCCCATTCTTGGGTCGGATAATTACTTCGATAATTA
>VCRD01000393.1:101785-174629 GCA_006783055.1 Trinorchestia longiramus
CTTGTGCCTGTGGGTTAAACCTAACTTGTGCCTGTGGGTTAAACCTAACTTGTGCCTGTGGGTTAAACCTAACTTGTGCCTGGGTTAAACCTAACATCACCAGCTTGGTCGACTGGTGAGCGAATCTGCTTGCGAGCGGAAAGACCCGGGTTCGAATCCCGCTGCCGACATGATTGACGCAGCTAGAAATACAGCATGGGACTTGGGTAAAACAACCGAATAATTATCGAAGTAATTATCCGACCCAAGAATGGGCCAGAAGGTTCGTTCCTATAGCCTCATTCTATTCTATTCTATTCTAGCTAAGCTTTTAGACTTGTGAAACAAATCCAAACTTTTGAACCCAATGTCTCATACAAAACAAACAAAAAACAAAAACGTATACTGTATACAACTACCAAAACTTCGTTAAAAATACTCAATAAAATACTAGCTTACAGAATTTTCTTAGGACTGTTTCAACACTGCTGACATCGTATTACAAAGAAATATTTTATATCGGTTGAAAGATTTACTTGGTATGCTGAAAACATTCACAAGGTAGTTGCGTGCTAGGCATTTGCATTCCACGATTGTGACGTAACATTCAACCTGTTTGAAGATTTCATCACATCCATCCATGGTGTTCAGGGGGTCTAGCGTCAACGACCTCTAACTTGACGAACAAACACGGAGTTAAGATGACAAATCCTAGGAACGAATATAGTTGCTAACGAGTTAGAATTAACTTCCACAAAAAGTGTTACTCGAACTCAAAAATAATTATAGAACGAATTTTAATAAAAATTAAGAGTCAGGTCTCTAAACCCTGGAACAAACTGAGCTTTTCCTGCATTTACATTTCCATGCGAGTTAATTACAAGAGTGCTCAGTAATTTGGCTTCTTTGAAGGCATAAACTGGCAAGTCCCTCACCATTACAGGCGTAGTATGTAATTCTGTTGCATTAGGCAGGAACTTACGGTCTAAAGTGCACAATAGTAGAGCAAATTAAATGCAGAAAATAAGAAGTATATAATTCACAACAGAACATATATTTAACTTTACCACAGCATGAGACCGGCAACGACAGAAAACTGTTTCTAAGAGGCGGAATCCACGTGGTAATCTCCTTCTCACCGGACAACCACTTTCCGATGTACTTAAAATATTAACCTTTTCGGAAAATACACATTAAATTATCACAATAATGATAAACACTTTACACGAAAGAGAGTGTTTTATCACACCATGATATGCTTCTCTCAGAACAGAAGCTTTGCTGCAGCTCTGTACCCCTGCTTGCCGACGTCCTTTAGTGAACTGATAGTGACAAACTGACAATAAGCCGTACGAGCGAGACAGAGTCTCAGAGAGCCACAGCTTAGCTACTTTAGCCAGCGAGCGAAAATATCTGTGAAAGCGATCTCGTGGCACTGAGAGAGAGAGACACATGGTGTGACAATCAACGAACCACAAACTGCCATCAGTAACAGCAGTTTGTTACTAATACGCTGGTGTAATATACATTTTTCTGAGTTATATTATATTAAAATCATATTTTGAAGTTAAATATGGTTTGTACATGTTTTTGAGTCGTCCTGCTTTGTACGTACCAATAATAACAGTAGATGATATACCGTCATGTCTGATGAAAACTTCCGGAAGAAGACATAACGAGATGAATAATTTCTGGTAACTAATTGACTAATCTATAGATCATTAAAGATTTAAAATCTGAAAATATCCAGCGAGAAACTTCATTGTGAAAATCAAAAACATGAACTAGGAAAAAATGTATAATAAGGAAAAAATTACGTAGTTCATATACACGAACGAGTGAATGTTTCCGTATGTTTGCCCGCAAAACATTACCACAATTCTATAAGCATGTGTTATCTGTCTCATATCTTATAGCAATTGGCTTTCTATTTTTGCGAAATTAATAGAAATTTTATGAACAAAAATATTGCATAAATGTGCTTATAAGTTCTTTGTTTACATTGATCGTCTACCTTTGTGAGTTGTATTGAGTTAATTTCGTAAACATAGTAATTTAGTGATGCATGAAGTGAATTTTCTTACACTTCCATATATTTTGCTTAGTCAATTACTTAGAAATTATGTTCAATTTTTACTACTGTAATTCATTGGTGTTTAAAAGTTTGGATAGAATAACGTGCTGCATCGTATGCATTACTAATTGTTCTATATTTTCCACCGAAGTGCCTCTTCCTGATCTTTCACAAATGGAAACTTCAGTTGAGTGTTGAAATAATTTGTATTCGTAAGTTAAGCACACACTACATACACTCTAAATTTTTACATGCATTTTTGCAAAATACTGCTCACAAATTGAGGCTAAAATATTGTTATGACAGATGTTGTATTTTTGGCACCTTTTCATTCTTTGCTGACCGTCATGAACTTGTTGATGTAGGTGATGCAAGAGCGAACTTCTGAAAGACGATCTCAACTGCAACTCCTCTCAAGAAACGCGTCTCTAAGAGGCTCAAATATACTTCTATTAGCATGAAGGCTCTTTCTCGCAACTTGAACAGCACACTGCATTCACACACTGTAAATACTTAAGAAAAGCTCACACGAACTCCTCTGATGGAGTAGTTTTTACAGAACGCATATATCGTCACTTCTTTTTACGCTTATTTTCACAGCAGATACTGTGTGTTGTCGATACACAAGTTCTCCTGCTCAAATGTCTGAAACTGTTGGGCATTCTATGCCAAACAACTATACTAGATAGTTTTGTATTAATCAAAATGAAGAGTGAGGTTAAGTGATAGGATTGGAGTGGTTTCTCAGTGAATTTTATCGTGCCCGCGTGTACCTAGGATGTGTTGTTAGATGGAACAGTGTTTCGATTTCCCAACCACTCGGCATTGAGTGATTTAAATAATTATTGAGAGTGGAATTGGTCGATTTGAAGAAATAAGACTACTTTGATTCTTAACAAATTTACGTGTTGTTTCATGTGTTTTCAATGTGTTTTTCCAGTAAATGTTAAGCTTATTAATTGCGTTTATACCCTTCCTGTGTTGGCCTCATCAATGCATACTATATCATTCATGTCAGGGGGTTTGGATTCCTCCAATTTGCGACATCTCTCTTTCTCGTCATGAAAAATTGATTTTTGCCATCGTTCCGGCAACAAATCAATTCTGCGTTTGTAATGCAGTTTAAAAATTGTGCCCCAATTGAAACTTGTAAAGCAGCGTTGCGAATTACCTCCCGAAAAGGTTCCATTGTTGGACAAGCAACAGCGAACAATATATGGTCCGCAAAAATGTGTTAAGCCAATGGAGAATATTTTAATGGTCACTTCTCAACATTATTTTCCAGTCATATTCTTTCCGTAACAAATATGGGTTCAGACTTCAATTTCTATTCATATCTTTCGAAACTTATCTTTGAACGTCTCATACGTTTTACGAATAATCATTTCAAAATTTGTTATAACATGTATTGAGTAGGAATAAAATGGAAAAAGCAAACAACTAATGCAAATTAACGAATAATTAACAAAAAATGAGATGCATCATCCTACACAGACTCCTAATAAACCAGATAGAATTTGCGGCATTGGAGTAATTTTCACTTGTTTCTAATCGCTAATTGAGTATTACACAAAGTTTCATAGAATTCTAAGACATTGACCAAAAAAGGAAAAAAAATTCGTACGGGAATACCCTGCGCATTTGTTCAGGAAATTCAGGAACCTGAAATCAATAATTGCAGGTCATAGTTCAGCAGCATAGCATGTATTGAGTAGTAATAAAACGGAAAATGCGAACAACTAGTGCAAATTAACAAATAATTAAAAAATTGAGAAGTATCATCTTACACAGGATCCTATGACTTATGGATAATAAAAAAAAACAATCTTTATTTCCAATCAAGTACACAGTACATAGACATTTAGTACATTGGTTTTTCAAATTCTTAAGGTTAATATTCTTAGAGTAAGGATGATGGTGAGCTCCATGCGACGATCCTGGGATGTGTCCATGGGCGATGAGTTGAGGTCTTACCGATAAGTGCGAGCTCACGGCGTGGAACGAGAAACAGTTCGTATTCATGGCCGGGTTTCGAACCCGCACGCAGTCTTTCTGCACAAGCAGAGACCCGATACAGAACACGGGCCGCATACCACTCGACTACGGTGGCTGCTAAACCAGTTGGAATTTGCGGATCTTGTATTTCAGTGGAATATATTTAGAAAAACGAAGCATATTTTCATAGGCTAAGAACTTTGAGTCTTTATTGAAGGCATTGTCTCCAAGCCAATTACGTTCTGTACGGTACAACTTGATGGCAGACATACGATTACGATCCTTCATCAAGAACCTCTGCTCTGACCTTAAGTCACACCGAGACGATGGCAGCATCATTTTTAATCTTGCGCTGTTAGCGTTAAAACTCGGAACCCTATTCAATTTACTATGCATTTACTCGTACACTGAGTGATGTATTCGAATGAAGTAGATTTACTTTATTCTTACTCTTCCACTGTCCAGCTTTTTTTTATTAAGTTACAACTCAAGTGATGGCCGGTTTCAGGATTGATAATAACAATGATAACTGTAGGACTCAGAAAATATTTCATAAACCTAATTTCAATTGTTTTCCACAACCATCATTCCACTTGTCAACAAGCTTACAAAAACAGTTTGAATATTTTTTGCCTACGTGAAACTTATGAATCGACTCGTTCTCAATTTCTCTCGACTTTCACCAATGCTCATCCAGATATTTCAGTCTCTTGAATAATTGATCTTCAGGAAAATATTCATGAGGCATAGAATATGTAGTAATATTTGTCGAAAATCTCTTGCAAAAGATACAGGGTGCCGCTGATAAATAACCCGTTTTCTTAACAACGTAATGTGATTAAGTTATCTCTCTCCAACCGGTAAACATTAAAGCACGCCATCAGTAATGTCTACTATCGGCACGTTCAGTCATGGCATCAGCAATTGAGTTAAAGTTCCCAGATCCAAGGAAACGGCACGCAGTATTGATGTCAATTCATGCCGGACACCATAATTCCGATATTGCAATGCGGTTAGAAGTAAACAATAGATTTGTCAGAAATATTCGACGTGAGTTAGTTGCTTCCAACTATAAAGTTTAAGCAACAGATGTCGGGAAGGATCATTCAAAGAGGTCTGACTGCACGAGAGATGCCGAGTTCACAATTCTTCTCTTGATGTCATGCCTCCTAACTCTTCTGACCTTAATCCATTGAACTTTTTTATAAAGAACGCACTCGAACGGAACACCAACAGAACCCCATACACAACCAAGGACGAATTGATCAAGCGTATCACGGTGGTTTTCGCCAATCTTTCAAGGGAGGTCGGCAAGAAGAGCTGCAGTAGGTTCAGAGGCCGTACCAAAGCACGGGGCGGCTTCATCGAATAAGTGGCCAGAAGGTCTACACAGACGATTGTGTAGTTTTTTAACAAAGCAATTTTTCTTTGAATATGAGCATTTTTATCGAGACCTATCGGGATTATCAAGGATGACATCCTCCCGTTAACTAACAAGCGTTGCTTTTAAATCAAATCACTACAAACGACAAGATTTATAAGTCAAGTCTAAGCTACCAGTAATAGTTTGATAATCGTCAAAACGGGTATAAATTCAAAATAAATAATTCCAATAATATCACACAATCCACTGAAGATCTTAACGAGTTCTACATTCGGTTGCAAAGCAGATGCACTTTCCCGTTTTAATCGTAAACGCCAACTTTTAATTTCACAGGTAAAGGATCCGCTTATCACTAGTAACAAGCCTGCCCAAAAATGGTGTCTCACAGAGTAAATTCTTAGAGTTGAATATATCTAAAGCTATCTTCAGATGGGAAGAATACAGCGATGGAAACCGTAAAAGATTTTGAATAATATTTTAGAACGCGGAATAATAAAGTGTAATTATTCATCGTAAAACTCTCGAACGATAAGAATACATACTGTTTTGAATGCTGTCTAAAATATCACTCGGAAAGATATGACATTTCATTAGTTCTAACCTGGTCTCTCTCTCCTTCTTACGTAACTCCACGTCTTGGATTTCTCTCACCTACACATTCCTTTATTTATGCTCAGAGTACGTCACTTTCGTTGCATTCATGAGTCACTCGTGGCATCACGCTAGTATTCTGGAACGACAAAACTGAAAACCATCATTCAGTTACAACTTGTGTCCTCAGTCATGACTAACGCATCAATTAATTTATCGTTGCTTATAAATGCTCAGTAAATGCTACAAAAAAAAGGGACTTTATTTCCTTGCTCAACGCCGGTGAAGCATTGTGTTAACCCAACCACTAAAGAGGCTACGACAACAAAGGGCCAATAAATGCAACAGACAATACATCAATTTAATTGTCCAATCAACTGTAGAATGAAGAATTACCTTCTAAAGCTTCCCTGAAATGACATGAGTCAAGCAAATTGAAGCCTTAGACTCTATAATGAAAAGTGTTAAATAACAAATTTTTAAATCTGAAGCAACAAGCTGATACGACGTGCTGTCGGAACAAATGGAAGTTGTTAACAATGAATGTCATCTGAATCTAGATAAATGCATGTTGAAAAAAGTTCTAATTAATTGTTTTTGCTGATTACACAATGGAAAACCAATTAAGAACGAAAGTTGCGTAGATTAGCCATAGAATATAAGAGTATAATGAGAAGAAATAAAATTGGAATAAAAGTGAAAAGTGGCAACGCTCTAGCGATTAAGAACGTTAGGAATATGAATGTGAACTAAATGAGGGAGGAGATGGAGAAAGCGAAAAATTATGAATAACCTATTATTTAAGTCTAGAAGTTCCTATACACATAAGCTGTGTCATTTAAGCCAACTAAGATGGACTTAGATGGAGATAACAGCACCAGCCACAAGCCAGATATACACCTCACGAGGTGTAGCAGCTTACAAACCAGTTTATTTCATCAGTAAATGTAGAATGCAAAAGTGGACACTAGTGGTATAAGTCCCATTACATCCAAACCATTTTGAAATGTACGAGTTGACTAATAATAATTTCATCAGACAAAATATACCATTCAATATCCAAGAGACTGAAATAATAAATATTCAAGAGACCCAGTGGTTGAAGGACAAATAAGAATAAGGGTCTCTACAACTCTATTAGTAAATGAATGGGTATCAAGCACAGGGCATCCCAATAACTTGCCGTAAGTACTGCGCATCCTTCATTTTCACTAGGCAAGAAGTCGGGAACAGAAGAAATTTTTACAACATTCTATTATCATTATAAAGACGTAGAGAGCATACGCAGCCTGTCTTTAAAAATTAATTTCTGAGCACCCAAATAAACACTATTGAGTCAACACTATTTCACAACCCACGCTCCAGCAAGCTTCTTATGTTTCTTGAAATTCCAAACACCGTGCAATACGTGAGTGCTGGGTGTCAATAAGCTGAGCATTAAGGGCTCAATATTTGTGTAAATATGCATTCGGTCAATCGTTTTTAAATACACTGAAGCCCATCGCTACGATCCAAAGCGTCAGAATGGCGAGACAACAGCAAACTCCAGAGCACAGAACACGCACATGAAGTCCATTCCTATGCAGGACCGTAGCCTTAACTTCATCAGCCCTTACTCCGAGTCAGAGTTCCTTGTAGACTCTGGAGAAGATCCACCACCCGACCTGAAGTCAAAATACAATACAAAAACTTAAAATGAGCATCAAGTTTATACATAATTTGATTCAGCATCTATAATGGATTATAGATGCTGAATCAAATTGTGTAGTTGTGAAGATCATGTATGCATATGGTTGGCATTGAAAACTCCGTCTAAAAATAAACAAAACCATGCTTTGAATGTTTCTGGTTTTTTTTATGTTGAAATATGTACTAATTTTGATTATCAAGGCAAAATAATATACCTTAGTTAATCAAGAAATAAATTACACAATTTTTTCACCCAAATATTTCATCAATAACAAAACTACAAAGAAAAAGTAAAGTATAGGCTCGTTTCTATTGCCTTATTCCATAGAAAATAAGAGAATTTATAACTTGTATTCATACTGTTACTGCTGTCTTCAATAACTGACTTACTTTATTCCTCCTTCCTGAAGGTGGGACTTCTAATTTTATGAAGTCAAATGAAAGTTTCATTTATTTACAAAATAATATAAATTTATGTAATAACATCACGCTGACCTACTAGCCAGTAAATTAAGAATTATCTCTTAACTTTTCACCTTCATTCGTTCACTGACTTTTTCTAATTTTCAAGCTTGGCTCCAGCGGTGCAGTCACAAGAAGCGTCATGACCTACTATAGAATGTCCATTACCTGAGCACTTTATTGTAATACATTCTTAGAGCCTATGTTGCATCAGAGTGTAAGTAAAGTTTATCAGAAATAGTGTTGTGTTAGTTGCTTTGTTTTTTTATGGAATTAGGATTAAGATTAATTGGAGTACTGAGGCAATGAATTGAAGTAATAGGTATATTCTATCTTGCAGTATTTTAAGAATTCAAACTTCTGTGCGATACTAATACACAAAATGCCTTCTTTTCAGTTCATACGAACTTGTCTAGTCTATATTCCTTATCAAAATGAGAGCAAGTTCAAAAATAGAAACAAATGAGGAAAACATTTTAAAAAGTATTAGTCGATAACAAAATATTTCCCACTCTATCTGCCTCTTTCTACGCTGACAGTTAAAAGTATGTTTAAGAATCCACAGAGTATAAAATTTATCGCTCTCACTGATCGAAGTTCCTGGATAAAATCCAACCTCACCTTGGAGAACCAGGTGAACCACTTCTGGGTGACCTAGAAGCTGAACGAGGTGATCCTGATCCAGACCGAGGTGAACCCGATCCAGACCGAGGTGAACCCGATCCAGACCTAGGTGAGCCCGATCCAGACCGAGGTGACCCAGATTTAGATCGAGCAGATCCATCTTTTGATTGCGGTGATCCAGATCTAGATCCACTGGCGGATCTGCTACGTGACCGTCGTGGACTACCTGATGCTGACCGAGATCGGGCTCTGCTGCCTGACCTAGAGCGAGAAGCGCGAGGGCTGCCGGAGCCAGATCGAGATCTAGACGAAATACATAAACGTCTTTGGTTAGTTCACGAGCGCTGACTGAATTCCACAACATGCACAAACATACATGAACTGTACAGGGTCTTTTACAAGCAGGGACGTTCAATACAATAAACTAGTACACTAAATGGCTAATACAGTTTGATTGGTGAAAGAACCTCTACCTCAAATTGCAATTTACATATATTGTTCATTTCCGTCTTATACCATTACAAAATTCAGCCGATACTTGGAACCAGCTGTGAACACATTCAAAAGTCGTCTCGACAAATAATGGATTAGAAAACTCCCAGTATTATAACGTACTAATTCTATGTCCACAATCCTACACTAGGATTGAGGTACACGGGTGTGACTGAAATGCCTATGCGTCAGTGAAGTGCGTGTGCGTAACTGAATTGGTGTGCGTGATCGAAGTACACGAGTGTGATTGAGGCCTTGACTAAAGGCGGCATGGGACTTGGGTAGTAACTCAAGAATGAACCGAACCTATCGTCCTATTCTATTCTATTCAAATTTGTGTAGTCCCGCAACTCTGTCTCGTAATACATACTAGGCATCATGAATATTTGGTTACCTTACGCTCGTACCCACCGAAATCTTCACTCGTGGCCAAATGTATATAAATGAATTTTACAAGCAGTAGACACCGTAGCAGTAGACACCCTTTTCCTTTAATAAAATCGACTAGAGAACAGAAAGAAAGATCTCTTTTTTTCTGAACGAAATGCTTATAACATTTGCCCCTACGAGGCAGCCTGCACAAAGGGAAGCAGGTAGCTATAGACACTACACAAAACGCATCGGGATTTCCGCTAAAAATGATCTTGTTCATTATCTGTAGTTGTAATTAATTCCTCTTTTCTGAACGATTTATAGAGGCACATAGTAAAATATTGTAATTTTGACACATTCCTAGAAATCCCAGAGCACGTACAGCCAGTTAACTGATCCTGAATGTTCCAGTCGAGTTACTCGAGCTCTAGCATGGCTTCAATAACCTGCAATTTTCGGACTTCGCTACTCATAATATAACCATTTCACAAGGTTTTTATTGCTAAAATCTTCTTATTTCAAGGTATCACATCTTCATAGTCAAAGCAACACGTACTGCTTCTGCAGAATGCATGGCAAAGGAAAATAACTTAGCCTGGAATAGTTGATCAACAAAACTACGCTTTTGTTGAAAAGTAAAGAAGGCTGACCTGTTGGACCCAGCAGGAGTCTGGCTTCTGGATCGAGACCCAGAGCGAGACCTGGATCGAGACCCAGAGCGAGACCTGGATCGAGACCCAGACTTGGATCTGGACCTTGACTTCGACCGAGATCCAGACCTCGAGCGACTGCCTGATCGAGATCTGGAGCCTGAGCGCGACCTGGATTTTTAAGTGAAATTACCAAGATTAGGATAATCATTAACCAAACACAAACATGAAAAAATTCAGAGCAATAATATTGATAAACTAGCTAAATTTATCAGACGTGATGTTTACTTCATCTAAAGCACTTTTTATGCTTTCATCCTAAGATCAAATCTGAAAACCATTTCGCTCTATCACACCAAGTTTTGATGATAATGACACCTTAAATTAAGGACGTACATTGTGTAAATTTTTTGTGTATTATATCTTCAACTAGATAATTCAAAATAGCATATGTACCATGTGACGCATTTGCACTATTTCTTTGCTAGAGCCATACTCAATAGTACTCGTAGCATTAAATGTTGGCGTGAAGCCGTCTGAGTTGTTAGCTTTGATTCAATTTAAACGTACATAATAATGTTTGTTATTAAAAGGAAAGAAAATGATCGAGCAAAAATATATCACGGGTGCGAGCAGTAGGAACGAATTCAAAGATACAGGTTTAAATATTGTACTCATTATGGTGAGACGGAAGTAAATGTTGTGCTTCTTCACACAGCAATAGCAGAAACAACAGGGAAACGAATTTGCACGTTGAGAATGACTGAAATGAGGGAATGTGGAACACATGAGCCATGTAAATATAGAGTACTCGACCCTTCAAGCTATTCAAGTGTAGATCACGTGAAGAACAGAATCGTGTTCAGCTTGTAGCACAATAAAACTTGTGTCGTTCTATGTCTTTACACGTCACTACACACATTCTTCACTACACCCATTCTTCACTACACCCATTCTTCACTACACCCATTCTTCACTACACCCATTCTTCACTACACCCATTTTCACTACACCCATTTTCACTACACCTATTTTTTATTACACCCATTTTTCAGTACACCCATTCTTCACTACACCTATTTTTTACTGCACCCATTTTTCAGTACACCTATTTTTCGGTACACCTATTTTTCAGTAGACCCATTTGTCAGTACACCTCCACCTCACCTGGACCGAGAACCACTGCCGGAACGCCTCTCTCCCTCCTCTGACTGCGCTGGAGACCCTGCAAAAAACAACCAAGTCAACATTCCTGCATGCATTTCAGGTTTATAGGAACATACACATGTATTCCTTCATGCGTAGATAGTGAAGCATGCAGGGTGTGTGACTACATGGTACTCCAAATATGTTCGGAACGAGTATTCAAAAGTTAAATTTTCCATGATTCAATTCGAAGAGTTAAGTGTATCACGTTCTTGGCGTGAGTGCCTTGAGCAACTAGCGCTACAGAGCGTTCGCGTGTTGCATTTGCCGATTCAAAGAGCACTAAAAATTAGAAAAGAAAGGTAAGAATGCGTGACAACTTTTCCATTCAACTCAAAGTTGCCACATTAAAAATCAGGTGGGTCATAATACAACACATGAGGATCTGTATGAGGCTTAGACCATAAAGAATTATAACCTTCATCGAATTGAGTTGAAAAGTCACATTTTTTTTCTCTGAGAGATGAGTGAACTTAAAAACAGAACAGACTTTTGTGGACTTGGGTAGCAGCCCAAGAATGGACCAACCAGCTCATCTCTGTTACCACATTCTATTCCATGCCAGTGAACAAGTCAATGTAGTGGTCTGATAACCAAATAGAGGAATAGATAATGAAAAGCAGCTCTCAACAGACTCCACAGTGGATACCCACAACTAATACCACTGATGCCGACGGTAGTAGCCTCTATGAGAGGAATGTAGGCCAGTCTCTTCCTTGCTTGGTCCGTCTCTCTGTCACACTCTTAAGGATTTAGATAGGAGGAAATTCGACCGGTTATGTACATGTATTGTAAACATTGTATTATGGATACCAAAGGCACATCCATCGATATGGAAGTTTTTTCGCAAAGCCTGCGTCCGCTGTAAAATCAAACGAAAGAATTCAGTGAAAAAACACGTGAATTTTCACGTGTGGGTCTACTAGTATTATCATAACTGACCAGCCTCTCCATTCTGCCCATCCATAAGCTCTTCTTCCTCTTCCTCTTCTTCCTCCTCTTCTTCATCTTCCTCTCCAGAGGGCTGAAGCATGGCATCCCTGTGGCGGTGGGTACGGAACTCCGCAGCTGTGAGGGGTCGGTGGGTTACAACCAAGCGGGAGTTGCTGCGACTTGAACCTGGTTTCTGACGACGCTTGCTCAGCCGCACTCTGAACACCAACATGCAAGGTAACTTGTCTTCACTCCAACAGCAAACGCGACTTCAGCATTAACGAACATTAAGAACATCGTAGTGAAAATTGTAAAAATATTCGATTTCCAGTTTTTGAATTGTGATTCTTATGGTGGCAAAAAAAGGGCACGATCGTTTGTAGATATTGATTTTCTCTTCCCAAAACTCTATTTACTTTTGTTCTAGCATGAAAACTAAGAGTATATCAATTTGGGTCGAAAATGCAAAAAATACCCTATTTACCCCGGAAATCGCCATTATTTCGAAAAAATGAGAAAAAGTACATAAATAAAATGTATTCTAAATCCAATTTTACCTACTGCGTTGCGCTTAGTTTCGTCGTACCATGCATTTAAGCTTTTCACTAAGATGCCCCCCTTAATAACAGCCCAAGGTCATGAGCATATATACCTGTCATGATTCCGAGTTTAGAATCAAATTAGTATTTAATTGAAATTAACAAGGATTTGTCAATATTGTAAGGGAAATCAGCTCGTTACTCGGAGTTACTTAAGTAGAGATAGTGATCATATACATGAACGGGAGAGAAACGCACCACAACAAAATGATGCATGAGACTAAAATTTACAAAGAAGAAAAGCCTGAAAGCTTATTTCAGATGCTGCAGAGAGGAGTAACAGGGGCAATATGACAGCAGCGCGCTGCAGCGCTCGCTACAAACACACACTAGCATAGGAACATACACTATTCGACTTACTTGAGAACACGAGTGATGGAATAATTTTATTCACCATGATAGCGGAACCCAATGATTTCATGTTAAAATATTTGACGGTTCAAGCTACTGAGTTGAATTTCAACCCTAATAACTATACTTAGTTATTTATTAGAGTGCTAATTCAACTTTCAACAGCAAACACTCATAAGCCCATCCCTGGAAATTACCCCCCTGATGAACTGTAGCACTCACCGTGTCTCAAGCTCGTTGTAGTAGACAGCATCATTGCGGACAACGAAGAAGAAGTTCTCCTCGTATCCCTTGGACGCTTTGTTCTTGACGTTCCAATTATATTCCCTAGCCATGAGGTAGTCGTACTCCTCGTCATCACGGTAGTCAACTTCCTCTTGAACGTCACGCTTACGTTTCTTGCGTGTCTCTTCAGTGGGCAGGAAGTAAGCAACAAACTGCTCCCCTGACTCATCCATCACACCTCTGGTGAGTGAGAGCATTAAGTCCTCGTTATACATTTGCCTTCCGTGATAACCGTACAACAAATTAAAATTACCGTACACCGAACCCATTATAACATGTAATAATAGGATATGTGTTCCAGTGCGTCGAAAGTACAGACATGAAAATAGTCACCGTAATTATGAATTGGCCAGATAAAGAATTACAGTATAACGAAGACTTACGTTAGCTGTTGTCGTAAGACAAGTTCAGTATTCCAGGTCTTACTGACTAAACTTTGGCTCAAACTAGAAGTTTTATTTTAAAATAGCTCTAATTTGCATTTTTTCTATAAACAGTACTTCAAGGTAACTGACAATACAATTAGACTTCATAGATGAGCTACCAGTTAAAAAAAAATGTAGGAGTTGTTTTAGTTATCAGATATAACACACGGAAAAAATTTAACAGAATATGTTAGTAATATCGTATGATGATGCAATCTACGCATTCTTAGATGTTAAGACTTCATTCACATCGATCCTGACTACGCGCTACAGTCCAAGCAAACAAACCTTGAAGATAATTCAAGTTTACTCCAGTGAAAATATTCTCCAGAAATAAAACAAGCCTCAGAGAGGAACTTTCTAATAGAATCAGTAAACATAAAGCAATAACAGGTGCTACTATAGGATCCCGTAATTTTGAAGCTACTGACAGAATCGTACATGGTCTTAATACGACAATGAGAAACAACCGTATACCCTCAAAACTTCACTAACACAGTATCATGAAATGATAAGTCATGAGAAAACGCTCCCTAGGACTGTAGTATTAATACAATGAAACTCAAGAATGGGAGACCAATGAAATGGAGTTAAAGCGGAACTTGCAGCCGTATAATGGATGAACAAAGTTTATGACGGTGAATGGATCATGACTAAACTAGGATCATGAACAGCACCAGCAAGAAAACAAATTAACTCGGAACTATAAACATAAGGAACAAGCTGCAAAACCATCACAATGCAAACCCCCAGAATGGTGTTTCAATCTTACCCAAGCGACTAGTGCTCTAGTCGGAAGGGTGATTGTTAACGTTTGTGATACTCGTTTATGCATCCAATGAAAACCAATCTTACCTACACAAAGGTTTTCTCATCCAATCATCGTTTGGCTCATCTGCTCTTGTTAGAAGAGTGATTGTTATCGTTTACGCCTCCAATGAAGGTCGCTCTTACCACAAATGCGTTCTCACCTGATCATCGCTTGGCTCATCTCCTCCATAGCATCAGGCACGGAGTGACCAACAGGAGCAGGGTCGCTGTCAAAGATGACCTGGGCACAGGGGTACTTCCAGAGGTCAAAGTCTGGGAAGATTGGGAGCTCTTCAATGGCCGTCACACCAGGCTTGCTGTAGTGGTCCATCAGGGGCACCTTGGCTGACTCGAAAGTTTTCTCAATGGCTTCTAGCTGACTCTCACGGTCAGTGTATGACGGCTCCTCCAGCTGCACAAAATTGCACTTATCACAACTGAGAGTAGCACTGAAAATTATTTTTTTTGCACGCGTTGTCTTCAGCAACCCATTTATTGCTTTTATTAACATTTAATGAGGCCAAGCCAGCTCGAAATAACACTTGAACAATCCTAACTGGAGTCCACGACACATATAAGAACACCACCGTGATGTATTTTTGAACGAATAATGCCAACAAGATAAGCAAAAAGACCAAGAGTTGATTCCCACACAACAGCTCTAGCAACCAGTCCCTCATTTGAGCCTTTAACTTCCAAAAATTACAGAGGATTACAGAGGATTACAGAGGATTACAGAGGATTAGCTGTTTACCGTAGTTTAGGGCTTGTAATATAATAAAATATATTTGAAATCCCAAGTCAAAAAAAACATAGCTCGCAATGTTAGTATATCTTTACGATTATTTATTTGTACTACATTGATGACTGTAAGAACAAATTTGCTTACAGCTTACAATAAACTCAAGCACGTAACATTCATAATTGTCAACAACTTCAGTCTTACATTACACAAATTCTTTAAACAGGATGCTGAATTTAGGCAGTCATTCTTTTTAGCCTGAACCGAGATCGATCTTAACGAAGTTCCCCATGCACATAAATTTGCAGGTCACAACATTTTTATATCAGATCGCCTTTCAGCAAACATGAAGTTAAAAACTTGAAGTTAACTTGCAAGGTAATTCAGAAAAAGAATGTTAGCCCACCTCACTTTGCAAAATCAAGCAGCGGCATGCAACCCAAGCTGCTCCAGTACTTGCGGTAAGTGACAGCAGTCGTATCACTTAGAAGAATTAACCAGAGAAACTCATTCTATCGCAGTCAAATACGGTCTAATGTAAATTGGAATTTGCCGATTATTGTCTTTCATGGACAAGCGACTTTAAGTTAATTCTGAGAATACATATTGCGAAAATGTACTCTCCTTCCGGTCACCCCACAGTCTACACTGAAGTTTTCACATGATACACGGATAATTCTACACTGCAGACGTGTTGTGACAATCAAATTGAGGACTACAACAGACTGAACATTATCCTTAATATTTTTTTACTAATATCATCTCGATTTTAATAAAATTTGTGCTTGAAAACCCGATAATATTTTCCATTAGGGTTCTCAATACTTTTTAGCCAAGTTTATTTGCTTTATTGTGCTAAATTTTGTTTTCAGAGTTTTCTATTACATTTTGGAGTAGTTTTGCACTCCTAATGATATATTGATTATTGCACTATATGAAAATTCAGTAATTCCAATCATAATTCATTAAACAATTTTTTTCAAAGAATGTTGAATACTTTTTAATCTTCCTGTACATTTTAGGAGTTCCCTAACTTATTGTTAGTTTATCATGATAGCTACACCACAAACAAAAGACACACTAAAAGTTTCAGAGTCCTGTAATGAAGAATAGAATATAGAATTGAATGAGGAGATAGGAACGAGCCTTTTGGCCCATTCTTGGGTTGGTACCCAAGTCCCATGCCGTAATTCCAGCCAGCGATGGTCATACACAAACTGATCACCACGACAGCGGACCTCGAACCCGAGTCTTCTCGCATCGAAAGCGAGTTCGCTCACCAGTCGACCAAGCTGGTGGTGTTACTCGAGTCAACCAAGAGGAGATAAGCTCTCACCTTTGCCTTACGCCGACTGAAGCCGACAGTGGCTTCAATCTTGTCGTTGTTGGTAGGCTGGTAGCGGGTGAGCTCAGTGGAGATGTACTCTGTGCGCCGCAGCCATGACACGTTCACGTGGCTGTGTCGTGACTTCTTCGCCGCCTGCAACATAAAATTACACTAAATCTGTTGCTTGGTCCGTCTCCCTGTCACGCTCTTAAGGATTTAGATAGGAGAAAATTCGTTATGTATTGTCAGCTTTGTATTGTGGATCCCAAAGGCACATCCGTCAATGTGGGAGCTCCTTTGTAAAGCCAGCATCCACTCGCAAATCAAACGAAAAAATCAATAAAAACCACGTGAATTTTTACGTGTGGGTCTACTAGTAATAATTATATACAGCACACAAGGCATTCAAACTGAAAGAAGGAAGCCTGAATAAATAGAGTTGAAGGATCCTCATTCGGGATGATATTAAAAGAGGTACAGTCTAGACAGTCATGCTCTCAACAAATTCTCCATCACAAAAAGAGAAACTCAACCTTCATAAAAACTAGAACACAAATTTTGAATTTTAAATACATTGACTTTTGAATATGAATAAAATATATATTCATTAATCCACAATAATCAAAATTGGGGAAATATTGGCATGAATCAAATCAGGCAAATATTGGCATGAAACAAATCAGGCAAATATTGGCATGAAATAAATCAGGCAAATATTGGCATGAAATAAATCAGGCAAATACAGGGTGTCTCAAAAAAATGTACTCACCCTTTAATCGTCGCTAACATGCTGTATTCTTTGTGTTGCAGGTGTGAGGTTCGAACCTTTGCGAACATGATTCTTTAATCACATTTAATCATGTTCGCAAAGGTTCGAACCTCACACCTGCAACACAAAGAAGACAGCATGTTAGCAACGGTTAAAGGGTGAGTACATTTTTTTGAGACACCCTGTATTGGCATAAAACAAATCAGGCAAATATTGGCATGAAACAAATCAAGGAAATATTGACCAGAAATAACATCAGTACCTGAGGAGTGTGTGAGTCGTCTTCCATGAGCTTCTCATCATCAGGGTGAAGGGAGTTGGGGGCAGGGGACTGATGGGGGAGAGGCTGGGCATACGCAGAAGGGTCGATCAGGTCTATCGTGACACCCAGATCGTGTTCAGTCAAGATTTCATACTTGTAGTTCTTCTCCAATGAAGTAGGTTTGTATTGGACATACCTGTAACACCAGATCTATGTTAGCTCATCGCTGAGGTTGCAACAAGATATTTTGGTTGGAGAGTTATAGCAATATCAAATGATTGCAATGGAAATGTTCTAATAATGTCACACATTGTTAGACATATTTTCTACTCATATAGCTTATAGGACAGCAAAAACATTTCTTTCCCAATCCATTGCTCAAGTAATGGAAGATTAAGCCAACATTAGCTGTAAATAAATGAAACTGCCATTCATTGGTCGTATGTGTATGTTTCAATGTACATCTACCACCAGAAAACATCCATGCATCAAAGTCTTGTCCAAAATTGTGCCTGTAAAACAAGCAAATCACAGAAAATGGCTCACAAGTTAATATTTCCCTGCCAAAGAAAGCAACACTGGAACTGCTAACAGTTTCATTATGACCCAAATTACAGGAAAGTAAAATTGCATACAAATTTAGTGGAAATCCTTTCTATATTTATGCAGACATTATTGACAAAGTCAGGGACATCATACAAAAATTAAGAAGTGGTGTGTAAAGTTTACAGAACATGTTACTAGACAACAATATTTCTCTAGCTTGACCCACAATAAAATACTGTAAGATCCCACACAAACTGTGAACTAGGGCTATTCAAAACAATCAATATCAAGATGCAATCAATTTATAAAAAACACCTGAATATTTTTACATGTAGCTCTGCAAGTTAAATTAATGACATCTCAAGATTGATACCTCAGTTTATTTCAAACATAAGTATCTAATTGACAAAATAATAAATTTGACACTATCAGCTATTGCAAAACAAATATTCACATAAATCAATGGAAAGCTCTACAAGACAAGAATAGATGACCACTTGCCGGTTGGTGGGAAAAGGATAGTTGATGAACTTCAAATCGAAAGGAATATCCGGTAATGTGTTGCAGTACTTCACTCGGCACACCAAATCACACCTGAAATACAAGAAACATTAGGCAACTCCAAAAAATCTAGTATGACCAGGTTCAATTCATAGAATAAAATATTCTATGGCATAAATTTGATGAATGTATTCAAAATTATTTTATTAACTCAACAAACTACTTAAGTACCATCAATTTAGAATGGGCAGTACACAATTTACTATTAGTCAAATATTATCCCAACTGTGCTTGAATATGAAAACATTTAAATTAGAAGAAGAGTAATAGGATAAAAGTTGCTACTTGAAACAAACATATACATGACAACTCAGAGTTAGGTCTCAGTACCCCCACACTTAAAAGATCACCAGAAGAAGCAACACAGCTACCTTTTGACATGCTGGGTCTCCTGTAACAGGCTGCATGGAAGGCAAGTACATAATTATTAGTTCATTAGTAATGAACAACTATATTACACTAGTGAAAAGCTTAACACACAGAAGATGAAAATTGTAGGCATTTGAATCTCTTAATCTATGTTAAATTCTTTTTCCTTATTGTACAAAACTATCAATTTATAATATGAGAAACAGCTAGAAACTAACTCATATGAAAAATAAATACTAAAATACATATATTTTTAAATTAATAGTTTCAGAATAGACTGAAGGACATAAGCATAGCCTCAAGATTATAATTCTGCACCCACCAGCATTATAATACATCATATGCTCATCAGTGAGTGTAGACAACAAACAATACAAAGCTGTACAGCTTCTGCACCCACCAGCATTATAATACATCATATGCTCATCAGTGAGTGTAGACAACAAACAATACAAAGCTGTACAGCTTCTTAGGATCTGGAAGCCACAAACATCACATGGCTCTTAACACGTTAAGTGCGGTGTGACCACCGGTGGGCACAGGGAGGATCCTTGTAGTGCGGGTGACCCACCGGTGGTCACAGGTGGGTATTTTGTATACCAACGAATATTATCGAATCAATGTAACTTTGAATGATAGTTTCTCTCACTTCAATGCTCAATGTTAATATTTAGGAGATAAATAATACACAAATGAATACTGGAACATTTTACTTGTGCTAAAATCATAAGAAAATATGATTTCCGTGAACGCTCCAGGCAAACTGTTCTGGCAAGACTTGGCATCTACCGCAATGCAGCTATGCACTCCTTTCGCGCGCCGCACTTAACGTGTTAAGAACCATGTAAAAAATGGAATAAGACAATTATTTTCATGGTTATTAAATTAGAACTAGACAATAGTTAAAAGCATATGGTCAACACAAGAGACAGTTGCTTCTTACATCAATAATATTAGTTGTATGAAGGAACAGAACTGTACAGGTCATAGATAGCAGGGATACTTTTCAGAACACACTTTGCAATTAATGATAAAAAATTACAATTACAAATACAATTCTAAAATAAATTGGTAAATCTGTGCCAGCAGAGCACAACTTTCTTGTACACTTTCACCAGAAGTAATAAAATATAAACACCACCAGCAGGCCTCTCATTACCAAAATGAAATATAGGAAGTGCACAACTATGCACTTGAGTATCAGCTGATTTTCAGTAGAGACTTGACTGCCTTTGTGTTCCAAACATCATAAATCAACACAAAAGACTGCACAACTTCAGGATCAAATTTTTTTTCCAGATTGAAATTTTTCAAAATAAACTCATAAAATTCAAATGAAAATATTTTGTATATTTGTTAAATATGCTTAAAGTTTTAAGTATGCTTCCTTTGATACTCATTTTACAAATGGTTGACATATTATTAAATATGTCAACCAATTGACAAATTTCAAACCTGTTACTTAATAAGTAATCTCTAGTACTACATTAGCTTTCAGAAGTTGAACCATTGAGAATAAGTGAATTTAGGGACTATCAAATTGATGCACTTGACAAACTACCATCTTATCTTGAAGGTAAATCCCAGGATGCAGATACTTTCTTGTCTTCAAAAGAAACGGCACAAAATAGGATTACTTACTTCCTCTCCCCAGTTCTGACTCTCTTGTCTCTTTCCTGTGGATGAGGAGCATTGACTGTGGGAGGCATTGTGGAGCTTCAGAGCTTGTGTCTGCAGCAGCAAACTTTGAAAATTTTACTCAAAGTACTAGATAAATATTTGAATGGAAGACCATCTAGAATTTAAGAGATTTTAATTAATTTTAAAACAAAAATATGTACAGTATAACATTAAAATACAAAAATATGCAGTGCAACTTGGAACTGATATTAAGAGGTACAAGGAAAAAATTTATACAAAGTAAGAGCATATGTTGTGAGCAAAATGATGATACAGAACTTCAACTGCATTGAGATATAGGTCATCCCAAATTTATAAGAACTAGAGTTCTAGGGGTACAGTTACTACTAGTCTCTGTTGTTCTGACACTCAGGTGCAGTTTTATTCCTGAACACCAAGATTTACACAAACAAGAGTGATTTATGTTCATATTTCTTCACACATGATTACTAGTCTTATTATTGTATTTTTGGTTTAATCATTGCAGTCAAAGTAGGTCCAATCTCAGCAATGATGCAAGGTGATGAAGAGCATACAGCAATTACATTTGAGGCCTCTCATTATTTAAGAATGAAGAGATATCAGAATTTTTAGTCTAGTGTTCTTGCCAAAAATAGCAAGAGCATTCAGTGGTTGGAGTTAAAAAGTTTCCTTAATGTTCTTTCAAGTTCAGTTTAAATTAATCTTTTGTCCTGAGGAACAATTAGCAGAGTTTTAACAAGCAGCTCAACTAGCAGAGGGGTAGAAACATTCTTTAAAGCAAAGACATCATAATAACATGCACCTCAACTGGAACTCGTTTCTCGAGTTTTAGTTTATAGTGATAGTGCAAGTCAGTTACAAGTATATTTAAAATATATTGCAGAAATTGAGGCTGGAGTTAACTTTCTTTATAGGCTCTTTATGAGACCTTTTTAAATTTCTTTTGCTTATTTTGTCTTAAGACAATCGCCTTTTAGGGTTTAATCGCAACACGCCCTAAACTACGGAATGATGGACTTCCACAAACATCACTTAACATTGTTTATTTTATGGACGTGATATGACTAGCAGACTTTTGTGGTACCACGATATAAAATTGTACGTAAAATTAATGTCAGGAAAAACCAATGTAAGTAACTAAACTTTATTGATTAGAAATAAAACCTTATTGTCATTATATGGCACACTTGAGATTCCATAGCCGTGGAAATCGGCAATCGATATATCATATTTATAAATTATTCCTCTTAGACCAATACGGATATAAACCCAAAAAGAATATAAGCTGTTTTCAAGATGATGAAAAAAGATTTAGGAGAATATACGGTAATACACCCCGATTGCGAATTTAATTGTAGACATTAGACAGTAGAAGCTCAGGTTAGTATTTGATGTTTAGTCAAAATGACGTATATATAAGTACTTTGCAGCAGTTCGTTACGATATTGTAGTTTTTTATACACACAGTAAAAATATTTCTGAGGTATCATTAAACGCATTTAACACTTGTCAAATGACGATAGAGCGGCGACCGCTATCGTGAGCTATTGTGCTTGGTGTGTTCGCAAGGCTTTCACGTGCATGGCTAGTTCAATTTCGTATTACAGAGGCATTTCGTTAGTAGTGAACAAATGAAACGGATTACTAGAAAAAGAACTCTGTTAGTTAATTTTTTTTCTTGAAAGAGGACAAGTTTATGCGGGGAACACGGTTTTGGAGCTCGTCGTCAGTCAATAATCCTCCTGGAAGGAGGCACACGACGCTCGAGTGGCGCGTGACGTCATCTTTGTTTACAAACATTTGCTATTGACAGAAAATTAAATTTTAAGAAGTGCGGAGAAATTTTATTCCACAAATTTTTCTTGTCACTAATGTATAAAAATTGTCTTATAGAAGGGTATATTCTTTATTCTGAACACCAACTTACTACGTGCAAACGAGGGATTGCGTTGATCACAAAAATCACTCTATTTGTTTTCACTTTAGATCAGTGTGAGAGCTTGGAGGGTCTTTTCGCCAAGTAATTAATGTATGAAAGTATCAATGGAAGTTGCCCACTATTCAGCTCTGCTTCAGCTTCTGGAATGATTGTTATAATGCCTTGGCCTGCAGTTTCAATAAATTTTAGAACAAATTTCAACAGTTTTAAAAATTATGATATTGTTGAAATTGCAGACCATAACTGTGTATGCTATGCCTCTTTTTATGATGTTTTTGAATCTTATTTATCATTATTTTACCTTTTTTCATTCCTAACAGAGTAAAATTCCCCCATAGTCTAGGAAGTGCTGTGTATAATGGCATTTTTTCAGTATTGTAATGTTTTATTAGGTATATTTAATATCTATCTATCCCTGATTAGTACTGACTGCATCCACTTCCATTCACCTCTTGAGAGAGGGAAGCTTGGTGGCAGTGGCAGTCACGGCTTCCGCTCTCCTCACTTCAACGCATCAAGAGAAGATCTGAACAACTCGGAAGACTTGTCATCTGACAACCCTTTGCTTGGGTGGTATCACAAAGAGATTGATAAGACTTCATTTAACAGAGATAGCAAAAATTCCTCATATGACACTTCTCATGGCACTGATGATGCCCTCATTTCTCCACTCAATGTCAACCATCAAATAAATATGAAGAACACAGCACTAACAACAAGTATACCAGCAACTACCTCCAAGAAGCCTTCAAAAAAGTCCAAGCAGAAAGCTCGCAACAGAAATCGGCAACGAGAAAAGTCTCAACAAACGAGTGAAAAACCTGCTGAGAGTATGAGCTCTCAAAGCAAAGAGTTTAATTTAGTTAGCAATGCCACTTCAGTAAATGTCACAACACAACCTAGTGCAGGAAGTCCAGCTCTGCTTGTAACTAATTTGAGCAAAGCAGTTTCTACTGCAGCAACAATGCTTGATGCAAGGCATTATGACATAGATGAGCAACCTCAATCAAGCTCTCGCTTGCAGAATTCTTCTGTGGCTAATGACTACTCATATTCCATGAATAAAAGTTCCCAGAATCCTCAGATAAATGCCCACTCTCAGCAGATGCACTTAACTTTTGCTTGGGTCATTGTGCCAGTGTTAGCTATAGCTTCAGTTGCAGTCTTTGGGGTAAGTTTGCTGTAACAAGTGGATAGCTATTTTTTTTGTTAATGAATATCCTGCCAAATATTTTTAATGAACATTTTGATGAGCTATTTAGTTATTTTCTCTTCAGGAAGTCTGTGTTGTAATGTGAAGCATACTAGCAGGTCTATATGTAGTCTACAACTTATTAATAAGTTCCAGTTTGGTAGGATGTTCATTTGTTTATCTATTACTGGCAGGCATATTGTCACTGTTTCTGTGCTTATCACATGGTATGTTACAACATACTTATTTAAAGAATATACACTTCTGAAAACAATCACAAAGTTTGCTGGGGTGTGTATGGTACACTTTTAAATGAGACTGCACTTGGAAAATGACACCTAGTATGAACAATGTAGGCTACTCATATGAATTGTGTTGGGTACTATTCTTAAAAACTTATTTTAAATGATATTATTTTGTATTCACTTAATTATTTGTACAAAAACATTTCTTTTTGTGGAAATGTCAAAAATGGATAATTTCAAGAAATTACTGGCTCACCTCAGAAAGCATTGATGAGTTTGAAGATACTTATCTGCTTTCAACTCTTCTAACAAATTGGATATTACTTTAAAGAAAGGCTCTTGACCTCTAAAATTGTATTCATACCTTTCCTTAATCATATGCTTTTTGTACATCTGGTCTCTTTTGTTGAATAGTTAGCAAGCAGAAAAATGTAATTTTATTCCTTTTTATAAAAGGAAAATAGCTTCAAGTTTTAGATGGAATGTCATGAGCAAATTCATCCATCACTTTGAAGCTTAAGAAGTGGTGAGTCTGTGTTACATAACTATACGCATAATAATGCACCAAGTATCTGTGTGAGCTTTTCTACTGAATTTAAACATGATAAACAGATAGCATTAGGGCAATGCAATGTCCATCTACAAATTTATCAAGCTTTATACCAATTCTTTGTTTCATTAATGGTATTCATTGCAGGTGTGCTACTGGAGAAAGGAGAAACAGCGTCAATTTGAGTACATGAGCCAGCAGCTGCTTCCCAATTACTCGTACAATGCTGCTGATGATCAAGATGATTGGGAGAACAAACTCATATCTGAGAGCATGGCACTCAAATCTAAAGTGCAGGTCTGGTATATTTTTTTTGCCATTTATGGCAACTTCTGTGTACTTGTTTAATGAATAGTAAATGAGAATTGCCTATGACTGTTCTAGGTGCTTTCATAAGCAATGGTTAGAAGTGAGTCTGGTAATTATTTATTGATGATAAGTAGGTTTAATATCACAGGAAGTTAATGAATGATAACTGTTGATCATCAGTGTTGAGTATAAGATGTTTATGACCCTTTAAGGTTCTAAAGCTTGAAAAAGGCTGAAGAGTAGTATATATATTGTTTGTACATTTTTACAACCAATATCTATGAATCTATCATATGTGTTGTGAGTAACACGAGTAAAACTGGTAAGGATGTATTGCGTGTGGTATGTCACCTCAGTGGGGAATTTGTCATATGATTGAGGAAGAGCTTCTGTCTGAAGTTTCCGTCTCTGGGATTGAGCTTTAATTGTATTATTAGAAATGAAGGCTGTTAGTACTGAAAATCAATCCAAAAAAAGTTCCTTCAGTGTTTATGTATAAGAGTAAGGACTTATTCAGTGTGGACAGTGTTTTAGGATTGTTGGATGATTTATGAAAGGCAGTATTTCACATGTCTGCACTGTCTGCTGTTGTGTGCTAGAGATCTTAGGTGTCTGGCTGATCTTGCCCAGAACAGATCTATTGTTTGTGATTTAATTATCGTATTGGGTTACCGAAAAGTCCGTTCAGTTTTTATGAATACCAAACTTCCCTTAAAAACTAAAAGAACTCTGTAGCCAACTCAATATTTTTCTGGGTTCACCAAACTTTGTTCCATTAAAAGCATTTTTAGAGCAGAGTTGTCAGCAGCACTGGTTGTAGGAGTCAGTAGAGTGAGATCAGGTGAAGCAGAAGCTGCTGCCCACTGTCATTGTCTGAAGTTGGTGCACTTTCTAGCAATCTCCTGCATTCTATGGTCTATTTGATTTATTTTTAAGTGATCTCTGAAGTTTGAGTGTTATCTTCATATGAATTATAACTATTCTGCCATCCTGTAATTCATTATAGTCTATTGTACACAACAACACCTAGTGATTGTAGTTACTGTTTTAATTGTGTTAAAATCTGCAATTTATTTGAAACCTACCATGCATTTGGACTCAATTCTACAAGGTGTTAAGCAGGTCTGTCATATTGATCTACGATATTGAACAATTAAAACTTTTCTTGATGCTATAACTAAGTTCAGCATTCAATTTCCACTGCTTATCAATACACTATTTGTAATACAATATTTGAAATGGAACACTTGTGATTAGAATTTTTTCTCTAAACCAGTTTAAACATTTAAGATTTTTGAGTGGGTATGCTCAAGTTTTGAGACCTTTATTGGCATTGGTATGTATGTATTTTAATTATTTTCGACATTATTTTCATGCTGTATGTAAAAATTATTAGTGAAATTGATTTTTTTACTAAAGTTATCTTTTTGCAGGTATCGAGTCCGAGCTGTGATCAAGACAGCAACGTTGTTGAAGTCTAGTGAAGTGCAGGTGATGTGTGGTGGTGTTCCGCCTGACATCTATTCAAGGTTATGAAGTGCAGGTGATGTGTGGTAGTATCTTCAGGATATGTCCTGCCTTACTCCCTAATATCAGGAGTTTCTTCGATCAAGCCGTCTCGACTTGCTCTGTTTGTACGGGTTTCACAAGGAGCCAAAGAGAATACATGATTCCGTGCTAGTGAGTTATATATGTGGTGCTGAGTGCTGTACATAACTTATGCTCACTCAACACCTGAGTATTAAGGAACATGAGAAGCATGTGTTTTCGAGCGATTGTACTAATCTTATTCTATGTGAGAAATATTAGCTCTGTTGTAGTCATTTTTCAACAGTCTCGCTGCGAAAATTAACTTTCTTATAACTTTGAAACGGAACACCCAAAACATTTCTTAAGGCATTCATTCCAAAGATAATTTTAAAGCTCTTTTAACAAATGTTAATAAGATATTTAGGTTTGAGCTTGTCTCCTGGGCTGTTCACTCCAGAGTGTTGCCCAGCTTCACAATTTTTTGTGTATTTATGTCGTTTCAACAATTTTATGTTGTACAGGGTGTCCATAAAGTCTCTTTACCATTTCTTTTGAATAGTTTTTGAAATGGTAAAGAGACTTTATGGTTGCCCTGTATTATTTGAATATACAGTACTGACAGCCACGTGATGACCTTGTTAGTATGCCACTGAACTAACTTATGTTAGTATGGTGGTTTCATATCGTATAAATTTATTAAGAAAGTTCTACCAGCTTCAGGTTCATGCTTTATAATTGCATGCCTGAATTTTGTGCATTTCTTAGTGAATTTGGAAGTCAAAATTTAATACATAGCTGATTTTTAATGATGAATATGTTTGAAATGATGTCTTTACTCGCTGCCTAGACATTTATCTTCAAATTAAATCTAAAGAAATATTTTTGATGATTGACCACTGAGTGCATAAGTTACTTAACACGTTGACTCCGAAGTGGTACGTATGTGTACCACTTAGGTTAGGTTCTGTAATTTTTTCAGATCCTTCTAGTGACTATGCGTACAAAGTGAAGATTTACACCAATCAGGCAATCGGAGGCAACGTGTTAAAAACAATGAAGTAATAGAAGTGAGGTAAATTTTCTAGTTACTTTTAGTGAGGTACTCTGCAGCAGATCAGCTGTGTTTGTAGGGCAGCCACTCGGCCGTGATGTGTTCTATTATTATTTAATTTAAAATTTCCAGCTTGGCTGTCATACAATATGTGCTACCTTCCTCTGGAAGATTCTTTTCAGTGTTAAGTTTTAGGGTTAATTTGTCATGCCCTATAATCTTAAATATTTTCCTGGATAGCAGGAGTAGGCTATCTTTTAGTAATAGCGTTTTTTTATACTTTGTGAAGTCTTTGCCGTAGTCTGAAGTGGTGTATAGCCTTCAGACTTTCTTTTGAAGCACTTCAGTTTAGCAGTTGTCTTTGATGCCCGGTCAATGGAAAGTTTACTTTATTTTGCCTTTCCGTTTTATTTGTTACAGAGGTCCTGCCCTCCCTAACCGTTTTAAATAGGCTGTTCTAATAGTGTCTGTCCTCGTCAGTATACCTTCACAGTACACTACTCTGACCAGCATTAACGATGCATGGTGGTGGTGTGCATTCTGGACTTAGCTTTTATGCTGATTTTCCTTTTTTCTGATCTCTGTGTGTCTCTTATGAAACACAAACCTAACTTCCAATGGACCTCTTGTCTTCTTTTCTATTTTTTCTTTTTAGATACTAGCGCATATTTCTTTTCTGCATTAGGCTTCATCAAACGACTTTCAAATTTAGCTCCTTTGTTAACCAATTGACGTTAATCATCATTGAGTTTCACTGTGATGATTGCCTTAATTGAGTGGAAATTGTGTTTAAACCCTGAATTTAATTTAAAAATGGAATACAAAAATTCCATTGCATGCCTTGCCAAGATCAGCGAAAGAGTCTCTTCCCCTCACACACTTGTTGAACCCCAACCACAACATCCACTCTCACCTGCATCACAAGTCCAGACATAATGCTTCTTCATATTCGCGTCGTACTGGTCCGAATTCTTAACAGTATTGTACTTTCCGATGAGGGCAGACTAAGGCATTAGTATGACTACATTTATCCTGCCTCTTTTCCCATTACTGCAAAAATTTACAAGTTCAGTATTCTCGCCTACCATTCCAACAAGTTACGATTTTCAAAGACCCAAATGTATAGTGTCCATAAAGTATCTTAAAGTCTCTCACAAAGTCTCAACAGCACCTCTTTTACAAACAGAATTCCTGAAATGTGATTAAAACTTTAATATACACTGAATACAATAAAAGAAATCATAATAAAATATCTTATCAATTGCATTCGTAATGAACTTTGGAAATGGCAAAGAGACTTAATGGACACCCTGTATAACCTCCGTGCTGGACTCCTATTTCATGTTTCGTTTAGCTCGCTACCAATCATATTCAAAAATATAACCCATTGAAATTTGAAGAGTTCAAATGTTTTCGATTCGCTCTGTTATTTTCCAATGCTTAGCGACACAAATGCATTAAGAGTGACATTCTCTATCACTTTGTTACTTGTGTGCTCCTAACACAGCGATGATTAGCCATCACGTGACGTAGCTGTTAACGTTAAGTGGTCTACAAGCGAATCTAAATTCTTTGTTTCTCAGGGAGTGGCAGATGTTGTGATGATGTTTGTCTTTCCCAGTTCTTAGCTCTAGGAACTCTTAGTGGAAGACTTGCTACTCTAGTTTGGGTGTCACTCAGTCCTGCCTTACAGTTAGACAACCATGTTTGCTGCTCTTTATGGAGTTCACTGATCGTATTTGTCTGTACTCTCTAGTTAGGCCCTTCATATTGTTAGGCCACCGCATTTTGCTGTCTGTTCTGGGCTGCGGCTACCGTCAAAATTCTGTGGTTTTGAACCGAAATTTTTTGCCCGGTTCTTCGAATATGTATGAAGTCGAACTTAAAATTGTTTCTGTGTCGGGTTTTAAAACCGTATGTATATTAGTAACAATTGTATTTCCTCTTCCCCTGTATAGATATTCCTATTATAGGTTAGGCATATTACTGAATACATTTTCTGTGAAGCTGATCTTACTACCACATAAGTAAGTAGGAGAAGTGCTGTAATAATTGTGTCTAGCGTACTTAGCCTCAATAGAAAACATTGCATTCACTGGGGTAGACTCAGTAGTTAAGCAATTTGCAGGCCATTGTTCCATTCCATTATAGGGTCTATCGTATGCTTTTTCGGTAATTTGACGGGCTATTTAGGTGGAAAATTGTATCGTGAATCAGTAACAAGACTTGTGTTATAGTGAATCTATATTACCTTTAAAAGGCTCGTTCATTTGGGGAAAATCATCTACCAATGGTCGTAATGCAGAGTGAAAGAAAATGCATACATGAAGCTGCGAAGACCACTTGCGACATTTCTAGCTAAATATGCATGAACAAAATGGACGTCCCTATTTACGATGCTCCTCTGAACAAGATGGTCTGGGATTTGTTTTAAGAATAACGAGCGCTTCTTCATCAAGGAGTATCTGTGCTGGTTTCCTGTTCCTTTGATAGGCTTTAGTTGAGGTGAAGGGAAAAAATGTGTAACCTAGTCAGTGAAGTAATTATAATTTTCACGGTGAGAATATTTTCCATGAATTTTTTACTCAAACACGTAATATTCTCTTCGTTAAAAAGAATTCTTCGTGTTGCCGCGCCTCATTTGATAAGGTCTTTACTGTTGTACTGCAGCAGATATGTTGGTTAAGTGTGTCTGGTTGTATTACACTGGTCATGGACTTAGAGTGTCAACAAGTGCACAGTCACATGCTAGTCTGACATCTATGTGATTTCGGGCTTAACATTTTCCGGAGCTGTTCTGAGGCGCGTTCTGTCGGGGTAGTGCTGAATGTTGGTAATTAGTTGTACGAGTATGATTGTGAGTCCGACTTATAAACAGGTGAGCTATTTTCTCGTTTGGAGCGTGTGTGTTATTAGTTAAAGCATGTTTTTTTAATGAAATGAAGGTAACGGAGCAGTGCAGCGCTAAGTTCACCCTCAAGTGATATCTTTGCCTGACACTGGGCATTGAGTTAGCGTGAACACGAAGGCCTGTGTGTGTGTGGCATGTAGTGCTTGCGTATGGAGTGAAGAGGAGTGTAGGAGTGTAGGAGCCCTGATCTCTACTTGTGCTGCTGCTTGCAATTATTTAAGAACAATTATCCTCTATTTCTGTACGTGACAAGTACAAGCGAGACTTCCTCATGCTCGTTTCATCGTTATTCTCTTGATAGACTTACGTATTACTAAACAGGCTAGAATCCATTTATCGACGCGACATTTAAATATATGCATATAAAGGTACGCTAAAATGCGCCCTTTACTGCTGCTGTTCTGTCCAAGTTATTTAATCTATCCATTTAAAATTTGTGTCAAAGTTTTCTTATACTCGTAGTTCTTACACAATTCCTTGCATGCATATACATGGGTACATCTAAATGTAGATGCATGTTATTTTTATGATTTACATTTCAACTCGCTTGTTTATGTCAACTGACAAAATTTTCAGTCGATTCTTTATTGATATTAATAAGCTTTAGTAGTATTCAGCTCTATGATTCCATCGGAAAAATTCTTGAATATATAGTGCCACGGAACCAAATTATCACGGAGTTCTGTGGTGATGCTTTAATTGAGTGAAAGCAGCGGTAGAACTGCGCGGCTCTGGATACCATATTACAAGTATATCAAATTGTTATTTGAAAAAGGTAAATTATATTGTTAAATATATTCTCTTTTGCGGATCTTCAATAGAAATATGTATGTAATACATTTTGTAAGACACTTGCTACCTTTTCTTGTGTAGTTTCCGTCTGGTCTGTCTCATAGAGATAGCGGCCACTAGTCTATTATTCTATAGGACTTCATTTGATGCTTCTTAGCAATATGCGAGAGATTATTCTTGTCCGTGTTTTTAAATTGTCAATTATTTTGATGCCAATGGACCTTAAAATTAATGTGGGATTATGATTCCTATTGAAGGAACACTGATGTAAACCAACATTATTAGTGTGCCTTGAGTACGTAGCTCTCAATTTTGGCTCTCTAGCGTACCAAGCATAGTCAGCACCGCGCTTTGTGGTGCCTCATACGAATTGTTCCTATATATATTATAATTGTGTACACTGTTTTTTTCAATTTCTCATTCCTTTTATTCTCGTAGAAGGGTAATGTTGTTTTTTTAAGTGTTGATGGTACTGCTTCTGTTGGACAGCTTAGGTTAACCTACGCTTGAGAAGCTTTACGTTATCTAACTTTTTGTTGAACGGAAAATATTCATGTTATTCGTAGAGTAGTATTTTGTGTACTTTATTCACAAACTTATTCAAATTTAAAGTGTGTGATAAACTGGACTTGTGTGCAGGTTTCTTCGTAGTTAAAAGGATGTTATGAAACTAACCTTTGGAATTTGTGTGATACTAACATTACGATTTTGTCTTGGATAGATGTAGTTTACTGCCGGATATTCAAATAAATTATCACCTATTATTTTCTATTTTTAGATCCTGTTGTTGTAAATTGATGAGCTTAATGAAAGCCACATAATAATAACGAATGATTCGTTTACAAAAATTCCACACTTTGCCTTGAAATAATTTCTGTGTCAAATAGGAAAGCGCGGTACTGTCTTGAGGATATTAATTTGGTTTAAATAATACGTCGTTCAGTAATACGGACCATTGATAAGTTTCCTTGAAACCCACTACTTGATGTCAACTCAAGGAAATAATTGTGGCTACAAACTCTTTGAGACGGTGGATTGAAAATGATTTAATCTCGAAAGTGTTCAGTTTGCAACCTCAGTCGCCATTTCAGACAAAAAATTTCATTCACTTAGCAGCAGTCATCGTGTATCATCTTCACATTGAAGTTGCTGCTCCAGAACATCAAGCAGACGCGATGGACATCAGGATGAAACTCTGCCTCAACCGTCCACGTCAGCGACCAAATATTTTGATATTAATAGAACTGTAAAGAAATTCAATTCCCCACTGGCAATAGTTTATGGTATTGCAGAACCAATTCAGTAAAGAACTGTTTTGAAAAAATATATAAATTCTAAATAGGGCATACTACAAACATGTTGGGTTGAGGTTATAGAACCATCATGCTAATTCTGAGAGAACATGTGAAGTGGAAGGCATAGCCTGAGGCTAATTCTCAGTCTGGCAAACATGGAATCCAGGCTGGAAGGCTGCATTTTTTTGGCTCGGTATTAAATATTTTTCATGAATCTTTGTTTTAATATCACTATCTGTAGATCATATTGTAAAAGGGATTGCAGTACGGTTGGGCATCATTCTTTGTTTGTTAATTCGTGCTTGTTACGCCTTTGATTGTTTTCCACAGAGTGTTCTGCTTCATGTTTCATTTCTGGATGTTAGAGTAGGTGATGTGGAAAGATCCTTTAATATCCTTTCGTATAAATGTTCATGTTTTTAGTTATGTGACAGGATCTGAATCAGAACAGCAGTGTTTGCACTAGTTTTGGCACACTCAAGGGTAATTTTCATCGCGTGCAGAAAAATAGTTTATCTTGAAACACTAAAACTGAAAACACTAAAACTGGAATGGTTTCCAGACTGTGCCAACTTTTCGACCACAGTTGTATCTTATATCCTTATTCATTTCGGCTTCGTAATATTTCTGACACATGTATCGTTCATCAAGAACCGATTAAAAATATTCTGTGTTTAAAAATTTTACAATCCTCTTAGTTCATCCAGTACTACTGTTCCATTGTGTCAACATGCTGTTGGCCAGAAAACTATTTGTCTTTTTTTCATCTTAATTTTTAGGTGATCAGTATAAATATTTCAAGTTGTTTGTCCTGCGTAATTTATTGAGTTTTCATAGCATTCTATGAAAGAAAAGTCGACTGTACGGAGGCACAAATGCTGCATTTGTGTCTTCTAGCTCATGGAAGCTGATCTCGAGAACTCAATTTGTGTATCAGCATCATGGACGGAACTCAACACTTTTCTACAAGTTCTACATCACTCGACAAAGGCTGAGTTCTACAATTTTTTAATTGTGTCTAGAAAAGAGAACGAACATCAGTTAACACGTTGACTCCGAAGTGGTACGTATGTGTACCACTGAGGTTAGGTTCTGTAATTTTTTCAGATCCTTCTAGTGACTATGCGTACAAAGTGAAGTTTTACACCAATCAGGCAATCGGAGGCAACGTGTTAAGAGGTAGCATCGACGCATTTTTTCTTTGCTTTTTAGAGCGGAAGTTCATAAGAGTAGAAAAATAGGAAGATGGTCGGCCGATACTGCTGCTGCTGCTGCTGGACTCCACACATATTGAGCAACTTGTCTAAGCTTAGCTGCTCTACGCAGCGAGGTAGACGCAGTTATGGTAATTCCAATGATTTTATTAGTCGTTGAGCAACAAATGATACATGAAAAGTGTATCAGGTTACCATTTATGAACTTTTTCACGAGTACTGCAATCATTTTTAAAAGATACAACAAATAGCATGTCATTAAAAACTTCTTTAGAATGGTTTCTAATAACAATTCAATTCCTTAATTTCCTTCCAATCTTATCGCTTAGAAAAAGTCAACTTCATTTTTAGCCAAATATCACTTGCAATGATCTACAAGTCATTTTTAGCCTTCGTGGAATTACACAAATTGGGCCGAGTTTTTGATTAAAAATTCCTCCACAACTTTACATTCTACATACTGTTGGAAAATACTCTTCATTACCGCCATGTTCATCATTTGGTGTTTTGTGCTGCAAGTGCCCTCATGAAAAACGCATAGATGCTAAAGATAACTTTGATAACAGCATCACAGATGCCAACAATCATTCGAAACATAAGTAGAACACATGCACCTTCATTTTCATCAAATTTTAGATCTAAGTCATCGCTTGGAACCAATTCATGAACACTCTCTGACTAAAATTGATCTGATTTTGTATTTAATTCAGAGTGAGCGTTGCAATGAACAGTTTCTCGTAGGAATCACTTGTTCTAGTACATTTAGCTTCTGGCTGGCTCCGTATCATATTATAAAATTGTAGAATTTCCCACAAAAATCCAATAAGCTCCAGCTCTATGGGTGTGCCCATTTTGGATAATCATTCTCTGTGTAGATCTAATCGAGTGAAGTTTATTATTAAATAAAATCCGCCAGTCAATGCATGAACTCAGCCACGATAAAAGAAGTCGTTAGGCTTCTACTATCCAGTAGGAGATAGTAGTGTCCTAAATTGGTATACTACTAAAAAACCTGGTGTTAAACTTCAATCACTTTTTACACGCTGTCTCTGGCTCACCAGGTGTGGGTA
Source organism: Trinorchestia longiramus (assembly GCA_006783055.1). Classification (NCBI taxonomy): domain Eukaryota; kingdom Metazoa; phylum Arthropoda; class Malacostraca; order Amphipoda; family Talitridae; genus Trinorchestia; species Trinorchestia longiramus. Next base: position 137,043 of record VCRD01000393.1, read on the forward strand.
TAAACAGCGTTGTTTTCGTACGCAGTTTCGCCTAAACTACGACCTGAATGTCCATCTGAGGTGAGGGCTGAAGGGACAGCAGAGCTGTAAAGTAAAATTACACACTAAGAATAAAATTTTATTTCTGAAAATGACAGTCTCATGTACCCTAAACTGACGCTTTGATTCAAAATATTATCACAGGGTATTAAAATACACTACAAATATCGGTTCAAACTCATGATAAAGATTTCCAGAGGAAAAAACATCCAAGTCAGAGGCTAAAACTAGCTTCAGTCTCTGCCTACCATAATTATAATTAATTGCCTAGGTGCGAGAGTGATAACAGAGTGTTTACCTTCATCAGCATCATGCTCCTTCCAAGCAACAAGCTCTCCTTCTGACAACAAAACAAAAACGTACATTTCCAATAAAGTTGGTAGCACGACATGTCTCTCAGACACCACCATGCACAAGCAATGCAGCCTTTACAACCCGTTTTTTACTTTATTATCACATAAATGCATACATTCCCGAAGACTGGGTTAAGGGCAAAAGACATGTACAAACTTTTTACATGTCGTAAAATTTTTAGAGCTTGTTAGAGAATATGAGTGGTGAATCCTTGTTTTCATTTTCCATTACTGTTTCAATACAGTAAAGCGAAGCTGCGTGAATTATTTTGCTGTACTGTACCGTTCTCTTATATTCATGAATAAACTGAATGGAAGTAAGTGGAGATACGAAGGTCGTAATAAAATCATACTGATGAAACGCTGAACAAATGCTAAAAATAACAGCAATAAAATAAAAACACATCAAAAAGAAAGAAACATCAAAAGAATGCACTGTTATTCCGTCAATCAAAATACACTAAATATAATAGTTAAAGCATAAAAATTCGCTTATATCGAATTTCTCACAAACTAAAGCTATACCACAAGTCGTGAAAGTACGAGTATACTGTACGTACATATACTGTACTCGTACATTCTAGCGCAAATCACACGCATAACTAAACCAAATAGGTTTGGACTCAAAGAAGAATTGACGTTCATCTAGCTCGTCTAAACTCATTCATTAATTATTTAACGAGTTTTTGACGTGAGAGTGACTAAGCATTTGGCATTTCGGGGCTGATACATAAACAAATTAACTCATTGTCGTGTAATACGAATAATGGAAACAAGGAAAAAAAACACCAGATATTCCAATTCGAGCAGGTCTGTTCAAACCATGGATGCATCCTTGCGTTCAAACCATGGATGCATCCTTGCGTTCAAACCATGGATGCATCCTTGCGTTCAAACCATGGATGCATCCTTGCGTTCAAACCATGGATGCATCCTTGCGTTCAAACCATGGATGCATCCCTGCATTCAAACCATGGATGCATCCCTGCATTCAAACCATGGATGCATCCTTGCAAAATTTCAAAAGAAGCTTCTGAATGCTGATCGCTGGATGACTGTTAATTTAGTTGATTAAAATTTTGTCTAAATTTGTTAAATGCCGATATCTGACATGTTTTATGATTTCATAGGTATATTGAAAAAAACGAAAAAAATCGTAAAATCATAAAACTAAAATTCGAGGACGTAGGGATTTGAGGCAGGGATTGCGTGGGGATTTGACCCTCGGAACCAGGGACATCGTAGCAGCTTAGATGAATCAGTTTCGCACGCAAAGGTAATTTTAAAATCAAGATTTCCTTCATGGGAACTTAGAAGGCATTTGTTGATGAGGCTAGCAGTAGTTTTGCATTTTATAATTGAATCAGGAATTATCTAATGGAAATTGCAGTGTTGTTGTCTAGTGGCATAACAGAATTTCGAAGGACAGCAGAGTTGTGACTGTGTTTTGCTGACGGCATCAAGTTTTGTTCGAGTTGTGTACACTGTACAGAGGGCACATCACTTAGTTTAGATCTTCTTCATGATGGAATAAAGTAGTTGACTTCTGATACAGGCGATGATTTTTGATCTATTCTCATTTTATCAGTTTCCTCACGGTGGAAGTTTGGTTTTGATGCTAGGATCACTATTGTACAGACATGATACTAAATGGAGATTCTGTATGTATTCATGAAAAATATTCAGGTTCTGATATAACGACGGGTTAAACAGAAAAATGTATTTAATTACATAGATCCTTAATTTTATCTCTTTTATATCGTGAAATTTCCACTAGTACTATCACTGTTTTCTAACGCAACTGTGATATACCTTCAAATAGCGTCTTGAAACTAACCAATCTACGACCTCTTAATAAATTCTAGCTCTTTAAGTATAGACGTTAATCAACAGATCTGAAATTTAGGGAAAACGAACACTAAATGAAAATGAGAGTAAAATTTTCAACCTAAATTAAATTCCTCATTATATCTCACCAGATAACCATGGCCTTCAAGATACACAAACAAATACGTAATTTTTTCGGAGATCACGATTGTTCTATGCAGGTAAAGAAAATTATTCGTAATTTCATAGGGAAAGCAAATGTGTTTGTGGGCTCTTTTATTATAGTAAGTAAATTTGACGGGAAAAACAAGACTCTTGCACGACGATATATGTACATACGATCCTTCTGCCCCCACCTCCCACCCTGAAGTGGGGGAGGTGGGGGACTGACTACACACGCAGTCGTACTGTTCTAATCACTCAAATACACTGCAACAATCACAAAAAGATGCAATCTCTTATCGACACAGCTGCTGTTATCAGCATTTTTCTTCAATCAGGGGACTGCTTGTTATATTAAGGTACGTGAGCCGTCTAGTTTTGATTTGCTTCAAGCACACCTACATACAGATATGTTGTTATGAAGAGGTAAATGTAGAACTAGAGTGTCTACCACTTAATACTTGTTTTCCGTGGTCTTTTGCAGTTGCTGATGTAGTTCGAATTATTCTAGGTACGAATTTCCCCATAGCTCACTTGTCGATGATGGATTGTACGATGAACGTTCTCATTTATGATATTACTGATGTTATAAAACATTCACTACATATGGAATGTCGATCTATTGGAACATAAGGATATTTTTGGCAACTCCTCTAAATGAAACACGAAAATATCACTTAAACCAAAAAAGGAAACAAGTTTATATAAACTCGATAAATATCACTTAATTATTCTAGCCAGTGCGACAAAATCGAAAACAGAAAAAAATACAGTAAAGGTAGATCAACGTTCATACGAACAGCACTGCGTGAAGGATAGTTGTTTCATACATGAACGCCATCACTTGACATCGGCGTCCTCAATTTGTTTTCTAATAATTGTAAATATAAATTTGCCATGCCACGAGAAATGTTTCAATTTTTGATCGCTAGAGCATCGAAATTTACATTGACTTTACCAAAAGTAAAGCTTACATTTGTTTGATATCGCTGCACCGCAGTCCATTGCAATGATTTTTATCACGCAGTGCATTTACATAATTTTTACTATTAAATTTATCAAGATAAACACGTGAAAAACACTTCACGCTGACAAAAATGCATGAACTGAGGAAACGAACTAGTGCAAGTGGCTGGCTGCGCCCACACACGTGTCTAGTAGAAGAGCCGAGAGATGCGTACAGAACACACAGTTGAAGAGCGGCCATGGCCTACACTGCTGGCTCTTCCAATCTCTAGCAAGTCGTCCTAACCTCATACACCTAACTCTCTCTGTAACCAATAAGAAAAAATTTCAGCCTATTCATGACGTCTCAGAGCTGGCTGACCAATGTACAGCCAGTTGGAATGATGGCTGTGACGGTGTTCGTGTGGCGGATCAGCCAGATATCGCACAGTCTCTCAGTCACCCGGACTGCCGGGTCCCGCCAGTCCATGTCGCCGCCCCACTCAGTCACCAACGCTGCGCCGTCGCGATAACACGTGCGGCCTAATGCAGCAGTCTATAGAAGATTTACAATACAAGTTAAAACAGTGCTTAGATAGTTCATACAATGTAAGATATTGAAGTAGTTTTTTAGCAATCGCAATGTGTTTGTTTTATTTGAAAGTTCTTGTTATGTTATCCATTATACATGAAATTTGCTGATGTAGCCATTGCTGAACCATAACACTACAGGCAATGGCTTCAAATATGTGCTTAAATGATGTTTTCTGTTTGAATTCAAGTGTTATTCACTCGCATTTTATATAATAACAACAATATTATGAAGCTTGGTGACTGAAACGGCGATGTGGACTGAATATTTTTGGAGAAAATGTAGCTTCTCCAAAGCTGCGCTGCTCTCCAATGCGGTCCGATGCAGAAGGTCGACAGCAGCGACTGTGATGTAGCAACGATGTTCTTTCCGGCGCAGGCGCACTACAGCGTTCCTGTAACGCAAACTAGTTCCCAAAATGAGATAACTTTTTTGCTCTTAAAACGATGGTTATTGCATTTCCTTAGTATTTAATCCACATTCTTGAAAATTAGTCTATTGAATGTTCTTTAATTTCATGTTACTATCGAATTTGAAGAATATTTGGAGCTGAATGGTACTGTTCGTGAACGCTCATCACGTGTTCGTGTTTCATCCTTTTGTCTGCCTCAAGCTCAGTATATTCTACGGAGCGATGATAAATAGTAATTTAATCTACTGATGAGTTCTCTTATCTATTCAGGCCTAATACTACTACTATAGCAGTAAATTACTGTGACCGATCTCATTGATTCTAGAATGCGTTGCAGGAACTGTAGCAAATTCTTGCGCGGTCGAGTTACTAACCTTTAACAGTTTTCCTATAATGTAAGGGGCTTATCATACATATAGGTGGTCGTTCAATATTCGTTAATAGTTGTCTAAGGTTCATTTTATCAATATAATTTGTCGACCCATGCGTGTAAATATTGGTGATTTTCGTCCTACGTTTTTTGAGCAGCTAAACATCATGTACGTATTGTAGTATGTCCTTGTAAGTCCATGTGAATAACTTTAATATAATTCTTATATAGAAAATCATTTCTTATATAGTGTACTATTTTTTAATTTAGTTTGGTTTCGATTGTTAGACAACGAAATATCTTCCTCCTTAATGTACCACTTATTTTTTATTATACATTTGCCCTGATATCGAGATAATATAATACACTATCTACAATTCTCAACTACAGTTCAAAAGACAATTTGAAAGTGTCTGTTTGCAGTCCGTATAATGACTGAAGTTATTTGTAGATGTGCAAGTTGTTGGTTGATGTTACTTTAGTTGTGTTGAGTTTGAATGTGAAGTTGATGTCCTCTTAGTAAGTGTAAACATCTCTTGATGTCTTGGATGTTAATGTCTTAATTAATAAGTAAGAGAAGGTAATGTAGTATACAAATGCTATATAGCAAATATTTATGTATGGAAGTTTGGGAAGACTATTATAATGCAAGCCTCCTTAATTAAAATAAATTTATGAATCTGTTTTAATCATGAGTGCCTGTTCTTTATGTACAAAATGAAGAAGTTAATAAGCCTGATGAAAGGAGAAGAATTTCTTAGTTAGGCATGTGAAAATAGAAAAAATACTTTGGTTGACAGTCCTTGGATTATTAAAAACCTTTTCCTTTGATTGAGGATACTTAAAATAGACACTTTAATAAATATTCCAATGAATTGGACCATTGTGATATTATCAATTTAGGATTTGTCATTTATGCCAAATATTGAGGATGAGTTTGACTTGGTTTTAATGACAATAAAGTAATCTTGGATGAATTTTGTTCATGAGTTGTGAGCCAGCCAGAATAACTTTTACCATTCCTGACTCCTGTGTTATAATTCCCTTCTAAATTAAAATTTATCTTTTCAGGAGTACATTTAAATCTGTTGACTTGTCTACTCTACTACCCACTGACCTACCATACTCATCTCCTGACTTTGTTTCCTTCTACTTCTGCATCTCTAGCCTTATTCCTTTTTGACTCTGCATTCCTATCTTTCTATTCTATTGTATTTCTATTTGTATCTAATCTAGATGTTCAATTCTTATCTCTTTCTAAATTTCTATTCCACAAGAAATCTTATTTGGAGCAGCATTCCCTGGCATAAAATTGCTGCTGTGGATAGTCTAGTGTGTCAAACTTGTCACAATTTACTACTGAAGATTGGTCTAACTTTCTTGGTTATCTTTTATTATTTACTTTGTCATTTTCAAGTCAATGTCATCCTTCCATATAATAGAGACTAAAGAATTAGGTTCTGATAAGCTATGTTCAATTAAACTAGGTTCTGACTGTCCAGGTTATGTTACCTCACAATACAACAGGACAATTTGCAATTTCTCCAAGTTTATGCAATATTTACTTATTTTTACAATTTTTATAATGTTGCAATGCTTATATATTAAGGCATTTTTTGTTCCAAAAACATAGAGATGGTTTTATAACACTGCAAATTGCTGTTGGAATGTTCAATTTCATATTCAAAGTTAATTTGTTTGCAACTTTGGTATTAGGTGTTTTATGACATGAGAGTTCTGATCAACTGAAGTTACACCTAAATTTTAATTGATTTAGCATACAAAATAAGTGATGAAAACATATTTGAGTATGTCAGCTGATATAGCTCATGTAGGTCCTTGAAAGCTCATGAAAAGCTCCTGTTTTCTTGAGTCACCATGCCAGTGTTCAAATTTTACTCAAATGAAGGGATTTGTGAGTTTTTGTGCATTGTATCTTGTCTACACGTGTCCATAACTAGTAATTATTTCTTGTTCAAGTATCCACCATTTTCAAGATTTCTTGTTACTCTGAATATGAGAGAGTAAGAATTTGGCAGGATTACTTATGATTTATGTCAGTAATTAAAAAACTGAGAGATTACAGACTGTTTCAAAAAAGGAACATGTCCAAGTAGAGACATAATTAATTAAAAAGATGGAATTAAGTAAAATTTCTCTCAAATAACTCATTCCATTGGTCTTTTACTATTAGTTGAAATGTTATTAACAAAAGAAAACAGTCAGTTGTGTTTTAATTGACTTGTACATTACAAAGAAATAGAGAAATTTTTGTTGGTTGTTTAAGGTTTCTTGAATATAAATGATTCCATAGAATAAATGGTTGGCAAAATTACTGAGTAATTGCTTTATTATAGCTAGAACATAATAATTTGGTTACTCCTAATAGAGTAGAGACAAGGACAGCTATCTTGTGTAGTAAAAGTGATGCACCATTTTGACCTTTAAGCATTTACTTCACAGGGTCTTTTATGTAACTTTTGTATCAATAATACATATGAGAACATTGAAAACTTGTTCAATATTATTGGTAAAATATGATTTTGACATAGTTTTTGTTGCTTATTGTAATCCTAGTTTGTACAGAGGTTTTTCAAGTGTGCTGTTCTTCCTTGCTTCAAGTGGCTTTTAATTATATTTGTTTCCAGTTTTTCTATTTTGTTATGGTGATTTCTTATATATTACCAATATTTACTTCTACACATCCTCATTTTCATATTGTTTATCATATTATATTAAATTTTTATTCTATTTTTCATCATTCCCATCAATAATGTGTTGAACATTTACTGATTTGAGTTCTACCATCATAATTTGTCTTTCATTTACTCCATTTATGTTTGTGTTATTGACTACATAACATTATTACTAATTGTTCTCTTTCTTTAAACATGGCCAGCAATCCCTCATTAATGAAGAACCATCCATCTTTATTGGGTGTGTGATGCTTGGATGACCAGCTCAAATCTGTGTTTGGGAAAACATCTAATTCTGCTTTTACCTCCCAGGTTATTGACATGGGCACTCTGCTGGCCGTCATTGCTGAGTTGGCGAAGACTCCCATCACCAGAGACATTCTTGAGGTCAGCAAACCTTGTGGTGGTTACTTCCTTTGCTTCTTTCAATTAACTTCAGGCTTGGAGAGGCTTTCCTGGGTGGAATTATAAGTCATGTGTGTCAGTGTCATGCAAATGGCCAGGGTAACATAGCAAGCACTTGGTTCCTAGGAGTAAGTTATCACCTGCAGCAGCTACTTGGTGTGTGCTGAATTAACCTACTACATGGAACGTGATGGCTGTGTGCATTCATAGTTTTATGCTGCAAAAGCATTCACTGGGATGTATAGAAATATTTAAACTTTCAAATGTATGTTATGGAGCATGTTTTATGCATTTGTACATCATATCCATTACTGATTTCACCATTTTCAGTAGGCTAGTAGATAAATTAGACATATTTTTCAGGAAACTTCTCTATAATCAGAGAGGGAGCTAAACAGAATAAAATAAGTACACCAACTGAAGTTTTATAAAGGAAGTCATTAGGAGAGGATACGTGGTTTCATGCTTGCTTAAACGGTCAGATAATTGCACTAATTGAGGTCTGTGTTCTATAAGCGCGCCATAGGACAAAGTCTTTGCTTCCGCTGCCTTATAACTGATCTGTTCTGCTCGTTAGTGTCTGGAGACAATTCTGTAAGTTTTTTATTTATGACATGTTTAAAATAACTAATATGCAAGATAGATTAGAAATTTTTTGTTCACATGATTTTTTATTGTTGCCTTGACTGAGTCGTAAGCTGATATAAAAGAATGTATTGATTTTATTTTTATTTCTTTAATATTTGCTTCTTCATGTACAGTTTGTATAATTGTTTGTAGTATGTCGTTACGAAATTGAGGTCGAGAATTTCGTCTACCGTCGAGAATTCATGACGGTAGACGGAAATTGTCCGAGTTGAAAACTTTTAATTTGCTAAGTGGTTTAAATGCTAGAGAAGCATCCATGAATATGTAAAACTGACGCGGTAATGTCTGTTCCTTACCTCATTGTTACTTCACATTCTTCTTGACTGCGGTTTGATTCAGTGTCTTGTAAAAGCTGTTTGACCGCAACTCTCGGCATTGCCCTATCGAATTGATGAAAGAGAGATTGATCATACCGTTCCTTTAAATTCTATGAGCAATACAGAAAAAACAAATGCAGAATTACACGCAAAATTGATATAACTTCAATATGAAGCATGAAATCTATAAATGGAAAACTGGCATCTTTGTTTACTCTACGTAGGCAGTTCATTGCACCGCTTTCTGATGGGCTTAGTCGTGTAGTTTCACGCTTCTTTGACTGCCAAAATTAACCCACAGTCAGTTTAGATGATGGAAGTGATGGAAGGTGTTCAGGGTGCCCAAACACACGCCTAATGTACGCACGGTTACTCAGACTTTGGTGCTTTATGAATTCGTCTCCTTTTCAAATTACATCCAGAGTGTTGCATGAGTACGGTACACTATTGGAAGACTTACTATCTAGGATATAAACCTTGACTTAATGAGTACAATCCTAATCACTTGTAAGGATTGTGGGTATGTTTGAGCTGTGACTTTTTTAGTTATCGATTTTTCAAAGAAACCCTTATTTGTGCTCCACCCTTTACAATGGGTGTATGTAATGCCGATTTTTGGAATGAACAATGACTTCTATTTTCAAAATACGTATAAGCATATTATCATTAGGGTCTAAATAGTTCTACAAATGATCTCGACAAAAAATACCAGAACAAAATGAAAGGGCACCTGTTCGGAACTTGTGTAGTTTTTGGTGACATCAGTGATACAGCTGAATGAGTTGTAGTGCTTGTAATTTGATGCATGTCTAATTTTGATGTGTGTTGTCTGCAGCGCACCCGACTAGGCCGTGAGATCAAGTACATCAGGAGGCAGAATCAAGATCCTGAACTCAATAAAAGAGCTAAGGTAAGCATCTTGAGACTAGGGTAGCGTTGCTTCTGATATCAGAGTTAATAATAACGTATCCATAGGCAATGGATACATACACATGGAAATGGATACATGTTTGAGGAAGCGCTAAGCTCTTCGTTTTTGTATCAGAATCTGGTGCGAGAATGGAGGCGTATTGTAGAAGCAGAGGAAGGACCTCCTGCAGCTTCTTCCAGCAACGGCAGCAACGGTCACGTGCAGCACTCGACAGCACCAGCTACACCAGTCGTGCTGCCCGGCCGGCCACCTCCGTCAGGCAGTGGACGAGAGTCTCCTGATATTGAGGTGCTGCATAACAACTCGACCCCTGTGCCTCCTGTCATGGTGGCTGCAGGTAGTGGTGGCAGCAGAAAGCGTTCTGCTGCATCCCACACCCTCAACAAGCGCTACCATCACCGTAACCATACTCAGTCAGCTTATCCTCCTCACTCCCCCGCCACTTCCCGCACTGCTCCTGCCTCTCCAGCACTTCCACGTCCTTCCAGAGGCTTTTCACGTCATTCTGCGCCATCGTCTCCTGTGTGCCACTCACACAATGGCTCTTCCCATCCGTCATCTCCGAGTGATACGCCTCTGCACTCAAATGCTCCATCGTCCCTGTCCCCCGCCTCATCTAGAACAACAGACGTGCCTGTGCCAGTTTCATCTCGACCTGTTGAGACTTACTCAGCTGTCACCTCATCACGGTTGGGGGACGCGTCATCATGTAAACACGTCGCCAATAAACGCCTCAGAAAACACGAGCCAGATGACGAAGTAGCAGAAGTGCTCGAATTAGACGAGGATGAGCCGCCCTCCAAGCGTCAGAGAGTGGCACCCATGACCAACGGCAGCGTTGTTGACGTCGAGGACGAGAACAGTGTAGGAAGCAGCGCCAGCAGTTATTGTGAAGTCATAGAAGATAACATCGTTGTCGAACCTCTCCCTGCAAATAGTGCACCACCAGTCTGGTCTAGTGTACAGCAGCCAAACCGCCAAAGTAGGGCATCTTCAAATAAGGATAGTTTAAGGTATAGTAGTGTTAGTTCAAATATAAAAGACGTTAAGTCGCCTTCGAGAAGAGGCCGTGCAAGTAGTAGCCGAATAGGAGGTATGCCTGGTTCGGTTTACCAGGCACCAGCGGCTTCTGATGCATCAATGTTACCAGGCGCCCCTCGAGGTTCTTCCTACAGCAACAGTGCCTCTAAGTCTCCTGTGGGTGTTGAAGATTGCAGCGATGCAGACACTGCCCTCGTCTCCAACTGTATTGGAGGAGCTGCTGCACACAAGTCGTCTACGAGCAGATCAGGGAGAGGTAGAGGGCGGCGAAAATCAGTTAATTTAAGACCTTCTTTGCCTGATTTAAAATTACCATCTTCCTCTAGCAAAGTGAAAACGACATCTCAGCTTGTGGCCGAGTTAGCTCAAAGGAAAGGCGACACATTGTTAGCCGAACGAGCTTCCAAATTAGAGGAACAACTCAAATCAAACGACGAAATGACTCGCAACAAAATTGATCACGTGTATCGATATGTGCAGTCACTTCCTAGCCCGCCTGATCCACACAGCTCTGTTGTATTAGTCGCTACTCCGTCTCCTCCAGCTTTATCTGTACCCACTTCCCCCCATCCGAGTGACCAGCCAATTACTATATCTCCTGACCCTGAAGCCCAGGAAGGTGAGCGGCAGGCAGCACTAGGGGAAGCTGATCCGACACAGTCAGTGCTGGACATGTTGGGTGTCACTGGTGATGAAGGTGAAGCTGAGCTGCTCAACAGATTGCCTCCCATCGACTTGGAGGCTGCCAAAGAAACACAACTTCTTGAGGACCGCCTGGACAACCTCACCTACGGTCACACAGGTGAGTGCTCACTTCACTATTTCTCTTTTGTTTTACAGTGTTTAGTTGTATTGAATGACTCAGGGTGGCACTAGAGGAATTAGTTTAGACGACCCTGGCTCACAGGAGCAAAACTCTGGGATGCCATCCTGTTGTATGTGTGTGTATATTAGAGGGAATTAAAGGCCGTTACAAAGGCCCCATCCAACGCTGGCCCTCAAATCTAAGTCGAAGTGTTTGCTGTTTTGGTTGTAATATTAATGTGTGTATTCATATTTGAGGTAAAATTTTACTCGTGTGACTGGAAGCAATTTTCTGTTCGTAGAGAACAGTTTGTGCTATGATGCGCCATTTAATTTATTTTTACATAAAAGTTCCCTGCATTATTCCTAGATTGGCTAAATATTCTTGTGAAAGACTGAATAAGACCACTGTTCCGTTAATACTTTTATTTTTCTCTTATAAGTTATTGACATGTCCATGGTCAAGCTGACTTTAACCGTATGCGTTTGCTTGCCAATTCTGTAGTAATCTTTCGAAAAATTTGTGTAGAAACGAAGTGCAAGCAGTGAAGCATAGTGAAATGATAGGAAGTAATTGAAGTGGTCATACACGAATGCCATATCGATGCCTTCCCTTGTACCACTTGTGCTGCCAAGTCTTAATACGCGATCCATTAGTGACCGTGTTGTGGAAAAATGTTGCTTTTACTGCTGAAACATCGCAATGCATTCCAATACTCGTTGCATTTCCTGAGTGTTAAAACGAACCATTGTATTCTTAGCACTGATACAAAATCCTTGTTTACCGCCATACACCTACAATCACATAATTTAGCTAAATCTAACAAATGTTGCTTAGAGTTCCAAAAAAATGCCGCTGAATTCAGTGGTGAACGTAGCTGTAAATAATATTTCATGTTTGATGGCTGATCGGCCTTAGACTTTCAGGTACTTGTTGGTACTGCTTGTTCATTAAAATTATTTTACTTTGTAGAAGATGGAGCTCAGAGCTTCAAGAACGCTCTTGAGGACGACGAAGCAACTGCGCCTCGTCCGCTTTCCCCTCTTCCTGCTGTCGCTGTGGCAGCTGTAGAGCGTCTGCACTCCAGCCAGATCCCGAGTGTGAATGGCACCTTAGATAACACCTCGACCTTCTGCGAGTTCCATGATGTGGTACAGCAGCAGTCCTACCTCGACCAGCCTTTCAACTTGTTGCCTTACGTTGTTTTGGACTTCTGACCGCCTCTAGAGTACTTACTCCTCCTAGCTCCATTGTTTTCTTGTGCTTTTTTGCTCAGTTTCTCTTGACAGGAGTTTTTCCTAGAAGCGTGTCACTATAATTGCGCTGAAATTTTGGTGATGCATTCTTGGAAGGTCTTGAACTCTGCGCTACCGCTTCTTGATGCCTTCTCGTCTCAACAGTTACAATTCAAGTGAGAACACTAAACGGACTTGAACCAAAGCCTCACTAGTTCCTTTTTCTTCTCCTGGTGAAGCATGTGAGTCATCTCGAGATTACGAAGACTTCATGCATTCAGCATTTTCCATTTTCCCTGTAAAATGCTTTTGCTTCAAATTTACATCTTCCTTACGTCCTTCAGTACAGCACGTTCTCTCATGATCTTCTAACCTCTTCAATTAAACTGACGGTAGTGAACCCTCTATTTTTCATGGGTGAAGAAACTAGGGTAAAATATATAAATTTGTATCATCAGAAAATATTAAATAATGTTTCCTATTTAAATATTTTCAGTTCAACGATACACATACTTAAGAGTAACGAATTATCCACCAAATTTAAATTAAACTCATTTGTTTCAATTGCTTCACTGAATTAGTTTAAGCCTTCAACGTATTCCGGAGACATGAAGCATAATTTTCCAACTGAACTACTATTTCTTCCTGCTCGTTCTATTGAACTTTCGAATTTTTGTCTTGGAAAGAAAATCAGCCATTTAATCGATGTCGACGTGGCGCCTAAGCGTATTCACGCGTATGTGACTTGTACTCAAATCGGGAAAATTCTCATTCTCCTAACTCTTTATGAAAAAGCTATCCAGTTTCGTCTCTCGAGATTAAGGCGTTCATCAGAAGTTGGTGCCCCGGTGTTCCTTGTGGTAATTAGCTTGACTTCTTGTAAGTAATTTTGATTCAGCGGCTGAGATGAAGACACAGTTTAGTTAAGTAGCCTGTGGGCCTATGCAAGAAATTTTGTATTGCAGTGACGTCACGTGGTGTTTGGCCGACATGAATGAATCTGGTTCTGTCGTGGTGCAATTGCTTAATGATGTGTAGCCTCTCATGTTGTTGACAGGGGAAACTCGAGCCTGATTCTATTCACACTGTGTGTGTTGTTGGAAATATTCTATAGAATGGTCTGGATTTTGGAGATATTTTTGGACAAACATTATTTAGCTGAATAGCTCCTTCGAGGTAACCCAGTATTTTTCCACGGTAAGTCTTGTGGACTGAATTACTTGAATTCCTTCAATTACTTCAGCCAGAGCAGTGAGCTATGGCTTATCTTGGAGACTTGGCGATTTTCAAAGGCAGGCATGATTTCTTAACTCTTCTCTGGAGTTTACTGATACTCTGTCTTCGTCGGCGTGTTTTGAAAATTGAGCATTATCACAAGCATCTGTGACTGCTTCTCAAAACATCAGTTAGCTTGTTGGTGAAGATTGATCTTTTATTTTAAGAATTCGGCAGGTCATTTATGTCCGTCAATCTTTTTATTTTTTTCTCTAGTTTTGATGTTTTGTGTATGTAACTTTTTGTTCGAGTGTCTTCGATATAATCTGTTGAAGTCATTCGCTTTTTTTTATTTATCACTACCACGGTTGATCCACTAGTTTAGCATGGTCGGTGAAAACATATATTCAATTACCACTGAACACGTAGTGGTCGAGTGGTGCTTGATTATTTGAGATGCAAAGGCTTCCTTCAGTGGCGGGTGCTTGCTAAAAAATTTAGCTCAAGTAAAGACACCAATTTTTAGGACTCATCGCTCGCCAAGACTCCAGGTCCTAGTAGGATTTCCCTGACTCAGGGTGTGCTAAATAGTGCCGATATTAGTTTATGAATTTAGGAGACGTACCGTTGCTCAGAAACAACTCCAGCGTCCTAGAACAGAGTGAACACACTGATTGTGTGAGTCTTGTAGATTTTACTTGAATGTACTCATGGAGATGAATTATTATTTCTAACTTTTCTGAGCAGCAGCCTTATTTATATGAATTCGTCTAGCTTTTTCCATGTTTTCGTTGTTTCAAAGGGATAATATTATTAGCTGAAATACTTCTTACGACTGGAGTGCATAGCGATCAATCAGTGTCTTACTTAGAATATCTCGTTTTTGCTTGTCTGTTGAATGAATTATTTGGAATAATTATTCCGTTCAGGTGCGTTTTGATGTTTGTATTCCTTGCAGTGATCAGTCGATCATAAATACTTTACCTGTTTGTTCTCGATTTTGTTGAAGTCTCCTTTTCAGTTCTTTGTAGCACTTGAGGGCGTAATGTACCCTAAACAAACCGTTGCAACGATTAAGAGTGAAAATTTGTGGATCGACGGCGTAAGGCAGTTACCAAGGCGGAAAATTTGTTTGCAAAAGGCGTGTACTTCCTATCTTTGCCTTATGGTATATGCAAAGATATCTTGTCGGTTTCGCTATTTTATAGCAGCGAGTTTTTCCACCGTTTCTAATCGTGCTCGGGCTTTCCGTGGCTTTCTGAAAGTGAAGCAGTAATTTTTCCCTGGGACTTTGGTGACTGTATGTTTCGAGTAGAATGTTGAATTCTTTGCCTATTCCTCTTGCGGGTGGTTGCATGTGTGAAAGCGATGTTAGAGACTTACGCTATTGTTATAAGAAGTTGTTGTTTTGCTGCACTGTTGCTGTTGAGATCGAGTATAGTATTGGCTCTAGTTATGCTAAGAATTCTGAGATAGGAATGGAACATTTTTTTTTGTATTTGTGTGCAAATAATGGGTGCCTATGATTGCAATGACGCTTTCAGTGGCATGGCACGAAGTTTTTTTGGCGTTCTCTATTGGATGTAAACTTAAGCTTAGTTGTTGATCTTCTGTTTTATAGAAGGTTTTGGACTACGCGTGGTGGGTGGGCTGTAGCTCGTTGACTGCACTCAGGTAATAAGACATCACTCGTAAGACGAGCCTTCGAAGCCGAATTTACTGTTGAACATTTTGTGGCCATTCATGTAATATATTTTTTTATACTCCGGCAGAAATGTTAGCGTAACAAATCTCCCCTTGTATTAACTAACTAGATCTTCCTGCTGTGCTGATCCTTATGTACTTCAGAGTATGAGATCACAAATTCATAACCGTTATTACGAATGTATACCTGTCGAATCAGTTCCACTGTTAAGATAGGTATGACAAATTGTACCGATACTAAAAGGGGCTAGTTGGTTCATTGTTGAAACTCGGTGAAAGGGAAGTTTCCAACCTGCATGAACCTATCATCGGTTACTTGTACGCTACTTTTTTTACCAAGTTCTTTTCGAATTCCTTGAAAAATTGTCTAAATTTAAATTTAGGAGTAAATTTCATTGAATCTTCAAGTTCCAAATGTGTGTACCAAAACCTCACAGTAAATGGATTCGCTGCATTCTAGCCCTCCTTGTTTCTTCTGTTTTAAGTATGCATACTGACATGTAAATGAAAGACATCTGCCTTAAAATGGCTGGTGAGCTATTTCCTAATTTTCCCGTAATCAAGGTTCGTTGCTTCTGCCATTGTCTGCGGTTCCCTCTAGCCTGTACCTCAGTTGGGCGATATTCATGATGGTAAACTACAAATGTGTACAAAGTTTGCTTGCCATTAGGTCTCGTTCCATTCTTTGGCCGAGTCAAACTGTTTTCGTTACGCGTTGAACTTCTGGAAGCTTCTGAACTTCGGGAAGCTTTGTATATGAGTAACTTGTTCAGAAAGCTTTGTATATGAGTAACTTGTTCAGGAAGCTTTGTATATGAGTAACTTGGCAGAGAAAACGGGGGATGTTAGATACTCTGAAGCAAGTTTTGCTCTGGATCATTGCATGGAAATGGCGGCGCTGTGGGGGTTCTGTGATCATATCAGTGTAGAGTCCTCCCATCACACATTGTATATTTTCTTCGCTAGTCCCTCAATATTATTATGGTATGGTTATTATTTGTCCTTAGTAATCGGTGTGATAATAAATTATTTTTCATGATACTGGTGTACATTTTCCTCTTCACTTGGCTCTTGAAGAAAAGCCGACGCGTTTTGATTGTGACGTGTGTCGATGGCACCTCATACTGTAGCACTGCATTTCGTGTTGAGTTCTTGTTCCTCTTCTTTTTGCATTCAAGAATCAGCGACTTTTGATATCCTCTATCACATGAGTTCTATCCAATGTTTTTACTTTGAACTCGTGCGGCAACTCAATTGTTTATTCTTTATTATCGAATATTAGTTACTGTGTTTAAACGTTTCGCTTGTACGCCTGTGCCCTGCGAGGAAATCGGAGTTTCTTCCCAGAAACTGAGTAGAAGGCCGGTAAACTGTCATAAAATTGAAGTTGTTTGGCGTCTTACGCTGTTGTTTGAACATTAAACATTTTTCTTTGATGGAGCTCGATAATTCCCTAACGATGATATTCAAGAAGGAAGTATGTATGCGCTTGGTCTACTTGAGGCTCGCTTACACGCGAAGCTTCAATGTTTTCCTCACATTTAAGATTAAAGAAGAAATTTTACAACCCGCGATCAAATAATGAGCAATCCAGCACCTCCTCGAGGGTAGTTTGTCGTGTTGAAGGTACTGCATGTGGTAGCTTTTTTCATCACAAATGTTGCTT
This sequence comes from Trinorchestia longiramus, assembly GCA_006783055.1. Classification (NCBI taxonomy): domain Eukaryota; kingdom Metazoa; phylum Arthropoda; class Malacostraca; order Amphipoda; family Talitridae; genus Trinorchestia; species Trinorchestia longiramus. Next base: position 154,406 of record VCRD01000393.1, read on the forward strand.
ATTTTTTTGTTGCGTGGGAAAATGTTTGTTTAGCGTTTTCTGTTAATTTGTAGCCCTTCCACTAACTTCAGTGTACGGGTTCGTGATACAGCGTGCTTAATTCAAAATGTTAAGTGGTTTGTGTTGTGTTGATGTTTAGACAGAATATAGAAGGTATTAAGCGTGTTTGTGAGAATTGTTAGAAGTCCAAACGCACTGTTCTAAACTTTGCTATAATTTAGATGAGAGCAGGATAGTGTATTAGTGTTCGAATGGATGCATGATAGCTGACCAACATAAAATTCTAGTGTGACTTATGGGTGTAGATGTGTAAGTTTGCATGTTTTGTTCATGTTACAACGTATCATCCCTTTTCAACGTCCTAAAATCCATCTTGGAACCAGTCTACCTTTAGCTGTGTTAATAGATTCCTCCAGGGAATACAATTTTCTGGGTTTCATCTGGTTATTCAATTTCCACCACCAAATCTTAGCGCTTTCTAGAGCTTCTCATTGCATGAGGCTTACTGGTTGCTATCTGCCTAAATATCCTCAGGTATCTCATAAGCCGGATGCATGGCCGGAATTGGCTGCTTTCCTTCGGCCTGAATAAATTAGATGAATTATAGCTTATTTATACTATATTACTATAATTACCATATATATATATATATATATATGAAGAAAAATACCACGTCCCTATAACCTATTTTTAATGAGTTGGTCCTAAAGTTTTAACTGAAGTAATAAAAATAAATAAACTTTTAAATAATATCAAATAATGACAAGTTTAACAAGCTGTTAATTAAAAATGAACTAGTTTGGCCAACAGCATAACTCGAAAAAACTGCCATTGCTGTTGTCAAAATAACGCGTGAAATTATGACATGAACATAAGAGGAGAACTTTACTTCCAATTATGCATACAGTACAGATATACTGGATTTTCAAATTTTAATGTTATTATCCTAAGAGTATTAATGATGCTCCAAGTGACTATTCCAGTTGTTCGGGGTGTGTAACGAATATTCACTAGAAAACTCAGTTTACGGAGGCTTTCTTCGCTAGCTCGGGCAACACTGGTTATGATGTAAACAAATTTCGAATGTAGGAGGGAAAGTGCAGGAAGTGCTGCGTGCATATCGTTTAGTCTGCGCTCTCCTGATATTCTGAACAAATACTAATGTGAATTTTGTTGATTTTTCCTTAAATTTTGACAAAAATCTTAGCTTCAGTGCAGTCGTTTGAGTTCAGGCTCGTGGGCAGTGTTATTACACTTGCCGTGAGCGTATTTGGAGCCTTTCAGAGGGCTACTATTCTACCAACGGGCGTGGTCGTACGTAGTATTCTTAAATGTTGAACTTAAATGAAGATTGTTTTCATTGTTGCATCAAGATGTATGATGCAGAAAAGCTGCACTGATGGAAACAATTTTAATTACCGATTACTTTGGTATTTCAAAATCTGCAAGCAACTTAAGTATGCTCTCGATTGACAAGGGAAAATCGGTAAGAGTAGAAATGAAGCTGTCAATCAAGCAGCTGTTTTAACTCATTCAAATGATAAGACAGTTTGGACTCATCTATGCTATCATGGGTCAGCTGGCTTTCCAATTTTTTTATATAGAATAACCCAGGGTGTCCTTCGAGAAATTATTTTAGGCGACTCTAGCACACAGGCGAAAAACTTGTGCAACACTTATATGTGTGTTTTAGAGGGAAGTAAATGCAATTTGTTATGAGTATGGATTTTAGAATTTTCATGTTTTTCTTGATCAACCCTTTGTTCTAGATTGTGTATGAAGTGTTGCTGCAATGAATGGGGTTTCTGAATTGGAGTCACAGGAACACCCTGCAAACAACACCAGTTCAATACACACAAATGGTAAGCATTTCATTGGAAAGGTCAGAAAATTTAAAATTTGGTTTGCTGTGCTGGAGTAAAGAAAGAATTTTCCATCTAATAAATTAAATAATAGAATTAGGTTTTTTTCTGTCTCATTTGTTACAATAAATTAGCCAATGGTTTATTTTCATTTCTCTTGAGGTATGGACTTAAATGTTCCTTTTTGAGATTTGTTATACTTGCAGTACATGCATGTACTCATGTATGTATTGTAGAGTCTAATATGTGATGTACTTTAAGGCTTGAATATGAACTGTAATGCATGATTGAATAATTTGCAGTAATTTTGTGCCTGTTTATGCAAAGACAGCCATTTCTATTTTCTTCTGATGTAATGTGTCATGTACCAAGCATTTTTCTAATTACAATATTACTATATTGATGTTAAATGTAAGGTGGGAATCAAAAGTATATTGTATAATAAATATTGCAATAGCATCAGTAATGGTATGAATTGGTTACTGACTGTAAATTTTATTTTTGTATATTATTGTTTGTTTTCTCTTTTAAACTGAATTTTTATTAAAGGTCATATACAAGCCTGATATAAAGTTTGGTTTACACTTATAAGTATGTATTTAAGGTTATCTTTACTGGTCATATTTAGTAAGTTTAGGAAACTGGCCTATGGAATTCAAGTTACTGAATGTTATTAATTTAATTTTTTTTTCATACAATGGCTAATTTTTCATCATTTTTTAGTTTAAATTTCTTTTCTTTTCAGGTTCAGTGAACTTGAAAACTGAATCACCATCCAAGGTATATATATTTTGCCTTATAGTGCATAATTCATTTTACAAGAATTTTGTGCTCACATTAGTGTTTTACATCTCATTTATTTATTATCTGAGGATTGTTTCAATATTATTTGATGTGTAGCTCATTTTATGTGTCAGTTTCCATTATATGGATTTTTGTTTTTATGTTACCATCGTGAACATAATTTATGGGGTCAGCATTCAACCAAATGTACAGTTTGATGCATAGATCTATGTCACAGTAGTGTTGATTCGTAATAAAAAGTTATTAAAGCATTCTAGCTCTAGAATCACAAAATTTTACTAGGCTTTTGTCAGTTTAGTCGAATAAAAGATACTGAAAAAAGATTAAAAAATACATTGAATACACATATTTTCATAATAGTAAAATTTTCATAAAAGTTTCACTATTAGGAAACTTTTTTCAAGTTTTTCTCTTCTGGTGCTTTTCACTTAAGTTTGAGTAAATGCTTTTAGTTGGTTTAGCTGTGGAGTTCCCTTTTTTCATTTGATGATACAAGTAGTGGTTCAAATGCTCTGCAGATACATACTGTACTTCCATGTTCTAAGGATTATAATTAGTGAAACTTGTATTACATGGTCCTACAGTATGAAATTTAGTGTAAATGCCTGAAAATGTGAGTACCATTTGATGCTATTAGTTGTTCAAAACTAGTGTTTAATTTTAGGTACAATTAAAATTGGACTTGACTCCTCATTGAATGACATGATAACAAAGTGAAGTTGCAAATTGTTTTAAATATTTTGGTTGTTTTACCTTTTTATTGGTTGGCCACATAAATATCAGTAAAAAATATAATGCTATCAAGAACTTCCTGTACAATTCACTTCTGCATAACATGAACAACTGTTGTCATAGTATGCACAAGTAGTGCATACTGTACTCTGGGTGGGTCACCTCACAGTCAAGTATGAATCAAATTCTAAACTTATGAACACAAAGGACAATAAAATCCATGAAATAGATAAATTATATAATTCAAGTGTGCTCTTCATTTTTACTTCACTGAGTGACCAGTGAAATAAAAAACTCAAAATGGGAATTTTCTCTACAATTGCTGATTGGGAGGCAAGAATTTAAAGTCTTGGTACAAAATTTTTCATGCCCCTTATCAATCATCATATGACAAAGAAAGCTATTAGACCATTAGCTATTGTATGTAACTCTCTCAATCATGACATAGCATATTTTGATGTTCTTACATTAAATTCACGTGTGTGTGGGCAGCACCTCTCAACTAATGAAGATGAACTGCAGTACCTTGCTCTGGTGCGACGCGTCCTGAAGGATGGCAAGCTACGAGGTGACCGTACAGGGACGGGAACCTACTCCATTTTTGGTGCTCAGATGAGGTTTTCTCTTAGAAATGGTGAGTTTTCTTTTTGGTCAGAATTATTTTACTGCGCATCGAATTTTTTTTCACTATGAACTGGTTGTGTGGTTAAACTTCATGTTTACATCATTAAAAAAGAGAATGAGAATTTGAAACTAATTCATGAGAATTAAACACTAATTTTGACAAATAATAAGACTTTGTGTGGAAAATCCTGCTATGTTTGATCTTAAAATAATGTGTTTTCAGAGCAGAAACGACTTGTTCAGTGCTAAGCTACAGTTTTGTATTGTAGTACTGAGCTTCAGTGCTGTTTTAGGTGTGTTCCCCCTGCTGACAACTAAGCGTGTGTTCTGGAGGGGCATTGCAGAGGAGCTGTTGTGGTTCATACGAGGAAGCACTAATGCCAAGGAGCTGCAAAACAAAAATGTTCACATCTGGGATGGCAACTCAAGCCGGTTTGATTTTCCTTTTAGTTGTTACTCAACCTAATGTTTTATTAGTACTGAATGTATTGCTATTGCTAGTACTGAAACTTGTTGCTTCCTTCACTTGCACGGTTGAGTTCTGTGATGCATGAGCTAGTTTCATTGTACACTAATTTTGATAAATAATAACTTTGTGTGTTAAAGCCTGCCGTGTTTGATCTCAAAATAGTATGCATTTTCAGAGCAGAAACTTGTTCAGTGCCAAGCTGCAGTTTTGTATTGTAGTTGATGAAAACTTGTTGAGTGCGAGAGTAGAGAATCCATATATTATTCTTTAGCCTGTTAGTGTAGTATTAGTTGCTGGTCATTGAGTTTTGATGTTTAAGTAAATGTTTCAATGTAAATCTGCGATCATCAATAGTACCGTTCAGATAAATATCAACAATGATATTCAGATAAATTAAAACGGAGATTCGAATCAATATCAAGAGTGAAATTCAAATAAATAACAACAGGGATGTTTAAATAAATAACAGTGCCATTCATAAAAATAAAAACTGTGGTTTTCAGTTTAATAACTACAGTAAATTCAGATGAACAACAGCATAATAGAATATAGCGACAAGAACGAGCCGTTTGGTCCATTCTTGGGCTGCTACCCGAGTACCATGCCATCTAAAGTAAAGGCATGGATCACGCACATGTCCCTTAATCACGTAATGATATTTCAGTCACGTACACGTATCTTCATTGAGCTCAAGCATTTCAGTCACATTATTAAAGTGAGAATAGCGCAGTAACCTGCCGGTTTCTGTTACTGCAGTGATGGTAGGCAAAGCATATCTTCTAAAATATCCGTTAATTTTTTTGAAGTGCGTTCCTCTTAATATGTGACCTATTACTGTACTTCCTGGTAATTTGCGTTCTGGAATATTTTACTGTGGTATCAACTGTTGACAGACTTTCATTGTTTTGTATAGATTTCAGGTACTTGAATAATGTGGTTAAAATTTGCATTCACTTCTGTTACTTCATACTATTTATTTCTCGAATACTTTGTTTGAAACTTTTCAAACTGGAATGTATAGAAAGTACGCTTAAGGGTTCAACTGGAATTTACAGGGAGTACCTGGACAGTCTTGGATTGAAAGAACGTGAGGAGGGGGATTTAGGTCCAATTTACGGCTTTCAATGGCGTCACTTCGGAGCACAGTACACCACCATGCATGAAGACTACGCTGGCAAGGGTGTTGACCAGCTCAAAGAGGTGCTGTGGCAGTGGCTGCTTATCAAAGCTTAGGCTTCCACGTTTTAGTGTCGAGTGAAATGTTATTGCATCTATGTATTGTGTTACCATTAAATAAATGGAAAATTGTTCGTACGTCTGCAACAGCTACTACATGTTTGCGAGGGGCTTAAATTAATGGTCGGCTTATTTTTATGTACATATTTTATGTGTATTGGTACTAATCAAGATTTCTTGTTCAAGTATAGATGGTAGGCATTTCGAATAACTGCATACGCAAGTAAATCATTTTAGTTTTCACAAGGACACTCAATATAAGTTCTTAGTTAAGTTTTATTTTAGTTTTGCAGCAAGACCTGTACTCAATTACTAATAGAATATAAGCATGAAGAGTTTGCCTTTTCTCGTAGGGTAGCCGATGTACCAACCTCCTGATGCAGTTGGAAAAAGTTACTGTTTTTTCTTTTGTTGCTTTGCTGTTCAACATTTTACTGTCTTCTAGATGTGGTTATCCCGTTACATTGACCGAGTATATTGTGCTTCTGAGGCACTGCAGCTTGCGTATTTGTGGTTATACTTGAAAAAGACTTCTGAGTTTTACTCTTAGGATCTACTTAATCGGGAAGACAATGATTGGGAATATTTAATGTTTCTTTTCATTTATTTTAAGGAGTTCACTATTTTGTAATTGATATTCACCTTTCTGTGCTAGGTGATCCAGAAAATCAAGACTAATCCGACGGACAGGCGCCTCATCATGTCAGCGTGGAATCCACCTGATCTTCCTCAGATGGCACTGCCTCCCTGTCACTGTCTATGTCAGTTCTACGTGGCTGACGGAGAACTGTCGTGTCAGCTGTACCAACGCTCAGCTGACATCGGTCTCGGGGTGCCTTTCAACATTGCTAGCTACGCCCTTCTTACATGCATGATGGCGCAAGTCACTGGCCTTAAGGTTTGTTCCTTGCTTTGTTGTTAGCTGTCAAGTTTGAGCTCTATCTCTAAATTTTGTCTGCTCATCCCGTGTTTTAACTCTTTGTCCATTGTTTCTGGTCTCTCCTTTCAGCTGACACTCTATTGAATCGTAAATTAATTGAGGGATAACTGATTGTCGAGTTGTGTGTTGTTATCTAGATGGACTCTGGTTTGCTCTGTGTAATATGTGCTAAAGAACTTTGCTTCATCCTACAATTTCATGTAGCTCAAGATGCGATAAAATCTAGTGCTAAGTTTTAGGCACAACAATTTCCACCCTAATTTCCTCATCGTTTCCCCACCCTAATTGTCTCACGTCATGTATATATATTTAAGCAATGCCACACTTAGGAAGCTACACTATTTGTTCTCTGAATATAAGTGCACATAGCTAAGTTGATATGAAGTTAGGTGAACTGAAAGTAATTGTCATTTATCTGGTGTGCAGCATTAGGTGCCTGAAGAATAGACCTGAGTCTTAAATAGTACAGCAAGTGCATCGAGTGTTTCCTAAGGTATATTACCTGTGACCTTGTTTTTAATTCCTTAATTGAATTTTGTTCAACCCTTGAGTGTAACTAATCCAATTTAAAGTTCATTCTGATATTTAAATTGCAAATTCATGTTGTTGCATAACTGCTTTTAAGCTGATGAAATTTCTTTCCAATCCTGGAGTTGACGTGGTGCCATCCCTGTTGGTAGAGTAACTGCATGCATGTACAGAGTGCGGCAACATAACTTCCTTTTTAAAATGCGTTTTGCTTTGAAAAAAGGAAGATGTTGCCGTACCCTGTACTGTTCACAATTCTTGTCACTCGTCCCTGTGCTCCGTTAATAATTCTCGTTAGCTGCGACGGTTTTTCGTTTGTGTGGTCCACCACATCAGTAGTTCAACTCCCTTGTAGCTCATTCACTCCATTCTTCATCGTTCTGCTTTCCTGGAAGGTCGACTCAAACACGGCAGTGGTTCGTTATGGACCTTCTTTCTGTAAGTATTTTTAATACAACTTTTTCATCCTCATGGCTCATTGACTTGCCATGAGATTTATGTCTATGGCTTAAACGTAGAAATTTTTATTTCGGTCATTTTAACAGTATACCTGTATTGCCGAGTCCGTTATTCAAATTTTGTTTTGATCTCCGGGTCTAAACTCCGAGCTAAATCGTAGGCCTCTGTTCGCAGAAGATGTAAAGCAGTGAGGTAGAATTTCTGTCTCTAAATTTGATCATCAACTAGCAATCAGAAGAGTGTTGTTTTTGATGTGGACATGAACGATGTGTTATTTCAATCTCAAGTTCTAAGCTTTTTATTGCTTATGTTTGATATAAAACTTATTTGTACGTATCTTCAATACTCGTGGTCTCATTGTATTCCCAAGAGGCTTCTTTTTACTGACTTTTTGTTGATGCCAAGAAAATTGTTAATCTTGCTTCGAGTTGTTTTTCCTGTGTAGCCATCATCATTTCTCAACAGCTTCAATTGCCTGGCTGTTGTCATGCTTCTAGTCAGTTTCTTTGTTCTCACTCCATTCTCTTAGTTGTGAGAACCGTTTCTTTATTTACTTCCATTTTCTACGCTTACTCTTTATTGTTTTACAAGCTTCTTTGTTTTCTAGGTATCCCAATTATCTTCTAGTTATTTTAATTTTTTCTGAAAGACTTTTATTGAGCACTGAAGTATGTTTTTGTTCTCTTACCAGCCCGGAGAGTTCGTGCACACCATGGGAGACACTCACGTGTACGTGAACCACGTAGAGGCACTACAGGAGCAGCTGCAGCGAACACCTCGTACCTTCCCCACACTGTCACTGAACCCTCACGTGCTCGACATCGACCAATTCTGCATTGAGGATATTTCCGTCCTGGACTACAAGCCTCATCCTAAGATTAAGATGGAGATGGCTGTTTAACTCTCGTACTGCCTTCAGATTTGTCCAGTGATTCTGTACTTTGCATTTACTGCGAGTTCCTTGAATGTTGTATGATGATGTATTTGTGTGTAGGGAAATGGTTATGAATTAAATAGGGGGAAAATTATATACCTCAGAAGGTGATTTTAAACGATTGCGAGTGAAGATCATTTCTTCAGCAACCTTAATCTGAAGATCACCAAGGAAATAGCGACTGTAACTCCATGTCTTTTACGGAGGTGTAGTTTTTAATTGTATTTTAATCACACATTTCAAATCACTTTCCATGCAAAGGATATTTTATTTATAGTTAATTATCTAAATTATATTTTTACAAACTAGAATAATTTTTTGGGAGGGGCATTCGTCAGTTCATAATTAAATGATGGATCTTGTATAACTGCACAGCGTCCAGTGCTGTTATGAAATAAAGGCGTAGTTGTAATGTATAAAGGGATCTGGTTCACTTCTACTTCACAGCCAGAAACAAGAATATGCTTGTTTTTCCTGATCTTCCAACGAAAATTACTGCGACGGAATCAAGAAGATTTCGAAATTTAAAGAGATTTGTGCTCTGTTAGTTAATGTGTACAATCATTAGCGAAATTTTTGCCGATACGGGATTGTAATCCAACATGTTCAGATAATTGTCTTGTCTTCTTATTTTCTCTGTTTTATTGTTATGGACGAGCTGATGGTTATGAGTGCAAGTGTCATCTTTCAAGTCCGTCATGAAAACTGTTTTATGCTAAAAAAATATTGCTTCTCAGATTTTGTCGATGCAAAACTTCTCTTATGAACAGGGCCAACAGGACAAGAAGTAAACACTAACAAGTAAATCTAAATGAACACTAACAGTAGGTAAATTTTATGCTGCAGTGCAGTATTCGTTTAATTAGCTTACATTGTGTTTTTGCCTTTGCAGATTATGTTGATGATCTCATGGATGCCTGAAAACTTTTTCGATATATTTTCTGTCTTATCTACGTATGTTCTTGACTTTATTGTGAGTCTTCAAAACTGTCGAGATGTTTGTATACACTCTAATATTTTAAATATAAGTTTGTTTGTAAGTTGAAAACTAAATGTTAAGTATATACTCGAAATGATTAGTGCTAATTTTTTATATGAATGGAAAGGTTTGGAATTTTTTACTATAAATATGCGAGACTTTCTTTTGCACTATTCTTTATCCTGTTCACCTTGTCCTTGTCGTGAGGAGGAAGGTTTGCGTGTCCCTGTGAAGTGTCACACTGACCCAAGCTTCAACTTGGTCAGACAGACAGCACTGAGGAACCTGACTAACGGGGATCAGTATTGGATAAATTGGCGATTGATCTGGACCCCAATTAGGGATAGCTGAGGGAGCCTCGGGGTCGGTGGGAGCTGTTTAAATGCTGGGGGCGGAGTGGTGCTCTACCCTCAGTCTGGTCAAGCGCATAATCTTGCTTAATTCTGGGGCTCGTCATGCTATATTTATGCGAAAAAATGGTCCCGTCAGGACTGCGTGTGCCCTGCAGCAGGGATTCCCTAGTTGCAGGTAATGATGTCTGCTTGACGTGCGGAGGAAATGTTTCTGAAACTAAATAGAATCTTCCGATGCTGTCCCATAGACAACAACCACTCTTTCACATAAAGAGCCTGAATCTGGAGAATCCAACCTAGAGTCGATAACGCAGCTGCCGTGGCAGTGTCTCCCTGTGAGTGGAAGTCCTGCAGTCGGTCCACCGCTGAAATTGCTTCAAGTTTGGAACAGTATGAACCAGTCACAGAATTGAAACAACTGATGGTCCCAGTGGGCAATAGGAGGTTAGTCACCACGCGGGATCGTGATAGGCGACTGCACTTCCTGGCTAAAGTCTGAAACCTAATAGATACTTTAAACAAAATAGATGCTTGAAACATAGAAGGTACTTCAATCCTTAGTTTGTTCATATTAGCGGCTCGTGCACGCATCATCGAGACAGTAATTCTACCCGGCACGAGTTGCAGAGAGTGACACCGTAAAAAACTGGCCAGGAAGGTAGCAGTTTTATCGCTAATAACCAACACACTAAGTCCATCATGAAGCTCAAGTGCGCTAGTCTTTGCACTAAAGGTAATGTTGATACAGGCAACCGCAGCTACACACACAATGAATCCTCACTGGGGCGGGACTTCCCATTGCTTGAAACCTGATGTAAATTGCACGCGTAATCTTACATTCTTTCGGACGGACACATCTATTATTGGTTATTAGTGATTAGTTTAGTTTAGTCGCAATATTCGAAGATGTTGGAGAAAACCCATTTTTACTTGTAATTAATTTATTGAACTTTGCTTATGTCAAATACGGTTTTCGAAGATTTGAGTGATGTAACTAGTGATAAAGATTGCTAAAGCAGAAACAAGTCTTAAAAGAAGATTGAGTTACTACTTCAAGGTCTTTATCTTTTTATCGAAAGTTTAGTACGGAAGAAATCGGTGCTGAGAAGCCAAGCTTGCAATTGAGTGAACCACAAAAAACGCTTCATCTTCCACAAATATGAAGTATTCCTTAGAAGATTCTGCAATAGAATACTGAATTTTGCGTATGAAGACTAAAGCTCTTTACCCTATGCTCATATAAAGTCAAAGACAGCGTTGTCATACATTGTAAGAGGGTTGTAAGGTTGCTCAGCTTTGATTCAGTACTCTTACCGATTACATGCCACGTTCTCAGTTTGGTTCAGATCTCATATAAATGTAACTCGTTTTAAAAAGTCGCTACTCTCCTACAGTGCTTCCAGAATTCATAAGTGAACACTACTTGTGTATTAGATAGTCACTAGCCTAATGCAATTAATGACTTATAAAAGGAATTGCTTAAATATGCATCTTTTATGCGACCAATTCAATATTCTTAAATACTTCTGTTGACGCAATTAATATGGACGCTGTTAATGGGTAATTGCCTAATTTGGACCTTCAATATTTAGGTTTTGTTAAATTCATATCATGAGAATCAAATTCAATTGTAATTAACCTGTCTTCGAAGTTTCCTATATTTCGGTACGACTAACATCACAATTACTTGAACTCAGAACGGCGGTATTTGTTTTACATGAATAGTAGGATGCTTGAGTGAGCAGTTTAATGACGACCAGGTTTGTGCAGTTAACTGTTATCTCAGAGAAGCGCCGAAAGAACTTGTCAAGCACAACGCACTACAGCACCCTCGTGTAGTTCACGTCTCTCTCATTTCTTTTAATGGCGTCCAGAAGAATTCAATGCTCATTCACACCAGATTCTTCTAGCAATCCTGGTAACCTAAACCGCTCATAAACTTCTACTGCAGCTCGGGCGGGGCTGTCGAACCGTGCAGTCACTGCGCAGGCATCTCAGTTGACTCAATTTGTTCTTAAGAAACAATATCTTCACACAATAGAATCATTATTACGAACCTGTGAAAATTATGCACATGTTAAATGAGTTCATTATTTATAAAAGACTGGTCACGTGGCTTAAGGCTTACTTTGTTTGATGAAAGACAGATTTCTTCACCCTCATTCTCGGCGTTAATTATATTGATCGTTTAGCTAATGAAGAACTTATAACTAATTTAATTAATTAATTAATTAATTTACCAAAACTACCATAGGGGCATGCAAGAAGAATAAATAAACTTGATGGTTAATAATGACTACATCTTTGATGAACATCCGAAAAGTTTCTCGTCTAGAAGGTGAAACTCAAGCCCAAACAGTATTAGAAGTGAGTTTTTTCCATCTGAAGGCTCTGCACCATTCTTTTGGCATACTTTTTTCTCAAATTCTAAAAAGGTAATTTCGGACTTCAAAAAGTGCCCCAATTTCTCATCTGTTTTCAACATACACTACTAGTGGACCCACACGTGAAAATTCAAGTGTTTTTTACTGAATTCTTTCGTTTGATTTGCCAGTGGACGCGGGCTTTGCGAAGGAGTTTCCACGTTGAAGGATGTGCCTTTGGTATCCACAATACAATGCTTACAATACATCTATACCCTACCGAATTTCCTCCTATCTAAATCCTTAAGAGGGTGACAGAAAGAACGGACCAAACAAGCAAGCAAAAAACTGTGTATCATTATTTAGTAGAATATATATCGAAGAGCATTTGTTTTAATGTTGTTAACTGCACTGTCCACGAATATAAACACTTCAATGAGGTAAAGCTTCAAAGCTATTTCAAGCAAGCAAAATACTTCACCTGCAGAACAAGAAGAAGTCGTTCCAATGAAGAGAGAAGAGTTTAACGAAAGCAATGATATGTGAGCGGTAAGCTAAAGGCTGGACCGCGTTAGATTGGACAGCGTCTGTGCGCAGCGTGGTGCTGCTCAAGCGGCTGGACTCTGAAGCATAACTTAATGGTTTCTTACTTACAACACATCGCTATCTTATCCACTGTATAGTTACGAATAACTTCACCTGAATTATAGTCTTTAAATTTTGTAGTTCATGCTATAAAGTTAATACCACACGTTTCTATCTCCGTCCGAGAGAGCAAGCGAGCAAGCGAGCTATGTTGGCTGGTATCACATTCATCACAAGTTCAGCAACCGCAGGGGGTTACCAAAGCTAGATTTGCTTCAACTCCGATTCAATTTCTTTCTCAATGAGTACTTCAATCTGCAGGGTCCTTTATACGCATACTTCTTTTCATACCAGTTATAAAATAGCTGCATAATTATCATTAAAAATGGTATTTCAGTTTCGTGTTGGAGTTTTTATCAAATAATATACTCAATTCCCCGAATTAGTTTTGAAATCAGTGATTTAGAAAGAAAACATTTTAAAAGGTTTTAAAGATTTTTCAAATGTTTTAGTTAATTAAGGTATTTTCCCTCACAACCACCTGTCAAAGTGTAATTATTAATTTCGCACTTACTGCAAAAGTGATTCGGACGAGTCATCCCAGTTTTCTTTCCATTTTTCTTCAGTGTACTAAAAATACCCACTGAGGTTTATGAATACTTTCTAAAGTTCGTTGTTTATAGCAGGTACTAGGTAGTTCCCATAGAAATTCCACGGTTTAATAGTAATGAAATTAAAGATTTTTCTATCCATCATTGTGCTATCAGTACTAGTAGACCCACACTTGAAAATTTAAGTGGTTTTTACTGAACTTTTTCGTTGGATTTACCAGTGCACGTGGGCTTTGTGAAGGAGTCCCACATTGAAGGATGTGCCTTTGGTGTCCACAATACAATACTTACAATACATGTATACCCTACCAAATTTTCTCCTATCTTAATCCTTAAGAGCAGGACAGAGAGATGGACCAACCACGCAACAAACTGTGTATTTTTATATAGTGGGATTATATACACTAATGTATTAAAGATTTACGACGAATTATTGTGTTTTAAATGAATATTTTTTATGAATATATACAGAACTTCTATTCTGTATCTTATCTACCGATAACATAACCATATAGGAAAAGATGACGAATAATGGAAAACTGGCAAATTTTATGCCAGTTATAATTCAGTCCCTATGGTATCCACAATACAATACTTATAATACATATATACCTGTTCTGATTTCAGTTCAATAATATTTCTTCAGTAATAGATAGGAAATAATGGGACGGACACAGACAGATAGACAGAGAGAGAAAGAGAGATGGAGATACACTGTCTATTATATAAGAAGATAGACAGAGTTTAACCGAGTTTAGAGCAATTCCGAATTTTAGTGAAAAAATATCATAAACCTTACGTTTTTTTCCAAGAATTACATGAAAAATCATTTTCGTGTTTCGACAGTTTACATTTTTAGTATGGAACACATCATTTAGGGAGCCTCTATTATTGTTTTCAAACAAGTAATTGATCATTTAATGGTGCTGTTCATTACTTTACCCACCATCTCTGGAGTTATACTGTTGATTTCCAGGACAACATTTTGCTCAGTTACTCCAGTATCAGGCATCATATGGTAAACCGTTTCCTTCAAATGTTCCCAGAGGATTAAGTAGAATTTTAGAAATACAGGCCAGGGCAACCATGGAACATCACCACCACTCGGAATTAATCGGTGATGAAAGTTTCTTTAAGCATGATCATCGATTTCTTTCTGCTGAGTCTGTTTCTCGGTTACTTTTCTATCATTTTTGTTTGGACCTTCAGTGTTTAAAATGTTCTTTTAATTTGTTTATACCTTAATAATGGATTCATTAAGATGGAATAAATTTTCACTATTTTTCCAACTGTTCTTTCATGTGGCTCATCATTCTCGAAAGTAAATTTTTCCAGTTGTAGGAACAGTATGTAACAATTATCGTTAAAATCGATTAAACACTTCAATTCATTTAAATTATTTTCTATCACTTGCAGTTATCCTAAATTCTTCACCTGTCATATTTTTGTTGTAATATATTTTCTTAAAGAGTCTTTTACTCCTGCATTATTGGTAAAAACAAAAATAGCACCACCATTATAATACCTGTAGATGATAGAAAAGAACCGTAGATCCTCCAAAATATGGATCACGTTGTGACAAACATCTACGGATTATTCTCTTCGAGCTTACAGATGCACCCAGTCCACACAAGTTGTATGTATAACACTAAACATATTACTAATATACAATATCTAGCGAGATTTCCCATAAGTTTGAACTTGTGAATGGATGTTACTTAAAATTAGGTTGTGACTGAATATCGAACCCAGAGCTGTGTTGCCCACTAGCATAGGTGTTAGTCATAAACGAAGTTTTTGGTTGGTATTGTGCAGTTGTAAACTAAAACCTTCCATCTTCATTCACTTTTATGTTTGCACCGTTGATGTTGCACCGTTAGAGTTATGATTCTCGTTATGCGCTGTCAGTGTTGTGCTGTCAGTGTTGTGCTGTCAGTGTTGTGCTGTTAGTGTTGTGCTGTTCGTTTTGTGTCTTTCGTGTTACTTTTGCTCACTCTGTATTAATTGGATTTATAAATGCAGTTATTACCTAACAGTTATCTCAGATCATTATTCAGCTGAGTAACCTGAAGAACTCCTCATTGTCATTGGCATGCTGGAGCTGAACAAGCCTCGGAATGCGGATCGCCGTTAAGGGAAATGCAGGAACAGCAAGCAGAAATTTCGTTCCGCAATTTATTTTTCACACGTGTCTTTACACTGACGACTTGTCTAACAAATGGTGTCTAAAGCATAATTTTTGATTCAATAGTATGTAGAGATACATGATTCAAAGAATGCCTAACATGCATGCTAAAGGGCACCACACAACAAATATCTTCGAATCACAAACAAGATTGTAATTTGATAACGGAAGACAAAGCAGCAGATGGAATATTGTTATGCCTACATAGATGAGTGATTCCAGACATTCCTGCCGTAGAAGATGCAAACTTTGCACTAAGAGACCCAGGAAAAACCCGTGTGGTGTATTGCTGGCCTGCACACCATGTTTAGGCTTCAGTGAGACAGCGGAACACTCGCGGCAAGATGACTGGTTATGCTAGGCCAAGCGACCGGCCTCTCAAATGCTTTGCGGGCCCAGGCACGGAATTGGTGGACCCTTCAGCACCCATGGCTTCCAGTTAGGAGTGCTGACTCTGCACTGCGCTCAGGTGCTGACTCTGCACTATTCTGAGGTGCTGACTCTGCACTGCGCTGAGGTGCTGACTCTGCACTGCGCTGAGGTGCTGACTCTGCGCTGCGCTGAGGTGCTGACTCTGCACTACGCTGAGGTGCTGACTCTGCACTGCGCTGAGGTGCTGACTCTGCACTGCGCTGAGGTGCTTAGAAAACTGTAGCGTGTAACTGACAACTGCAGTTCTGTGATCGCTATAACATTTTCAAGGGCATTTATGATGACTACCATATCTCTGGTCAGCAGTACGGACAGAGGCTCACTAATTCTGACAATGTACTATAAACTCCTACTAATAATTTTTATTGATAACAGGAATGACTCTTATTGACAGCTATCTGCACCACAACAAAATAACCAAAACAAAGCCGATAGCAACAAACGGGAATCCTAAACAAATACCTCAATTTTTGACGGGAAAATAACTGAAACTTAAATCTTAACTCGAGCCATCACGAAGCATTTCTGCTACTGCAGGTACGTGTACGTTGACTAAACATTCCTGTCTCTTACAAAAGCCAGGCAACTGCTCAAATTAAATCTACCACCTTCCAATTCAAATGAAGTGACTGCATAAATATTGTACAGCAAACTCACAGCGCAAATGCTGTGACCAAAACAAATAAATTTCGCCACCCTCCTCAGCTGGAGCTCGAGCAGCAGGCATGATAATTTGAACACAAATGCAGCAGACAACGCCAACTACAACTTAACTTATGGTGTGCCTTAAAATAATGACTTACTGCCTGTATGAAAGCTGGGCGCGTGTTTCATACCAATCTTAAGCGCACAGATGTTGTCAGTACTATCAGCTGCAGATAGGACAACAGTGCGTGTATGCGTAACCAAATCCTATTCTTACTGCCAGTAAAGGACCTATAAGTTTTAAAGAACACAAAATTGGCTGAGTGCAATTGTATACGATGTGATTCAGTACTGAAGGTCTACTGGGAGTGACTGACTTCGTCATTGCCTGGTGAAACACATCAGCTTGCACATTTCTCTGGACGACGTGTGTCTGGTGCAGTGCCTTCTGATGAAATCCATGCAGGCTTTGCTCACCTGTAACTCGCACCTTAACTCTCTCTTTGTCCCCGTAAAATTTGTTCATTGTAAACTTTGATGATTCTTTGAGCTACGCAATATAGGAGAATTTGTTCAGGAATCCAATATATTTATATCATGTCCACGCCTACTTAAAGGATAGGAGCGATGGCTAGGTGAAATTCTGAAGCAAGTAATGTATACTTTTGTATTGCTTTCATTTAACTTAGGCAAAGTCTCTCTTCAGTGACCTAAATACTGAATTCAACCATCACCTCCCTTCAGAATACCCTGGAATTAAATTCAAGAACCATTTTCATTCAGAATAATTCGTATTCAATTTAGTCAATATTTCCACTCTGACAATCTGGAATTAAATTATGCCAACATCTTTCTTTTAATTCCCTGGTATTAAATTAAGCCATCTTTCCTTAGAATACTTGGTATTAACTTAAGATATCTTCCTAAAAATAAAGATAAATGAACTTTATTTCAAGTAGAGTATACAGTACATATACATTTTAAAATACTTGGCATTAAATTAAGCGCGCATTTTCTTCCGAATATCAGATACTCGCCACAAGAAGCAACAATGTTCATAGAAAATCAACGTAGAGCATTTGAAATTTCATTTATTAGCAAATTTATAAGTTGGAAATTGACATATATGACCCAATCTTCAAATCCGCCTTCAAGCTGTGTTCAATTATCCTAAATGAAATGACAGTTCAACTCATTCATCAATTTCAAAGTTCAATTTTCTCATTTATTAAAAAAATGATTGCTGCTAAATAAGGCACACGTTGAAGAACATAATTTTTGATACCGACCTTTGTAAATTCAGAAATTATTTTTCAGGAAATGATAAGGTCAAAACCTATTTATTTACACTATAATATCAGCTGATGCATGCGTTTACGATTAGCGTATCAAATTTCTGTATTTCTTTTCCTTGTTATGATAAAGTTACTTTTTCAAATAGAAAAACATAAAATGGTGTATCTAAACTAATGTAAAGCAACAGATGATCTTAAATGATATGAACTTTCACGTGTTACTGTGGCAAGATTCTGTTCATGCGTGGATCACGCGACTCGAACAAGAAGTTGCCATAAGGTCGGCGGTTGCAGCAGCAGCAGCAGCAGCAGCGAGGAGCCCTGCTAGCGTGTTATTATAGAAGCAAGTCACGGCCGTAGCTCCCGGCGTTCGCTGCCATGCTTCTGCCGAGCCATTAAACTTCTCGCCTACCCAACCCTAAACTTACTGCCCCGAGCTCCTGTTCGCCCCAGTACAGCAACCCCAAACGTTGCTGGCTGAGGCACCATCTCTCACTAATACTGTCCCGAGCTCGTGTATGCCATGGAACCCTAAACTTTGATAGCTGGGATCCCATTGCTTACTGAACCCTAATATTGTCCCAAGCTGATGTGCAGCTCAGTCACTGCTGGCTGCAGCATCAACTCTCACTAAACCCAATAATGTCCAGAGATTCCGAGCAACCTTTGAAAACCAGACATTGCTGCTTGAAGTACCGTATCTCATTTAACTCTGTGGATACTGACGGTACTTCTCTGTACTATTGCATGCAGTCATGTTCATTGCGAGAGAAATCAAGTTAATAACGACGAAATTATTTGCGACGAAATTGAGTAAGTTATCACTCTTCTTTACTGGTTCGTTATGCAATTTTCAATGACTTTAAAACGAAACCTTCAGAATATAGGATTAAAGTGAATTATTTCTGATGTGCTTCTGGATGGATAGCGATCCTTTTATACCTTTGTTTGCTATGAACTCAACAGCAGTGAGAGGTGCTGTTGGTATCCATAGGGTTAACTTCCACACAAAAACTTCCAGCGGGTGCACGGCACTTCCTGACACCAAGAGCTAAAATTAGGAAACAAAAACCCAGACCAAGTCTCATTAAGCCCTGTGAGTAGTATTTCGGACGCGTATAATTGATAATAATGTATCATAACATGGTTCTCCCACAAATATATCCAAAAAACTGTATTCACAATCGCTTATATACAACAAACTCACCATCACGCACGTACTGCCACTCTGTATACTTTTGTGTTAGATTTCAAGTGTTAAAACGATTAGGATACAGGCTTTCAACAATGACTTTCAAAAACAAGAGAAATACATTCCAACTAAGAAAAACTGGAAATGCAGTTCTACGGTATGAAGACGCATTAGTGGTAATTTGCGTAGTCGTAATTTTAGTAATGGGTTTAATACGCTTAAATGTTGATAAAATTCAATAGTATTTATTTTCCATTTCTGTTCACTGATTGTAAATAATACTTCAATACTCATTCTTCGTATGTTCTGTACGTTAAACCCAGGAAAATTCTGGTATATTAGGATGATATTTCCTTCTCTATTCCATCTACTCCAACTGATCCCACAGCTTTAACTCTTTGAGGCACAAGATTTGAAGCCCCACCATGCAACAAATGTATGTAAATTGGTTGGTTACTTAGTATCCCACCCTGCCCTAAAGGGTTAAATAGAAAATGGTAAGGTCTATTATGTTTTCTGGGTTGTGCAAATCGCTTGGAAACTTGTTCAGTTGTACTCTGTTTTAATAATGCTCAGTGCACGCACGGCACTGTCTTCTAAAGCCGTACACGCATATTCCGCCAAGTTGACCATAAGGATAACATGCCTATCCTGAAGTTGAACAACGAGGATAACTTTCAGTTCTCGAACCTTAAAAATGAGAGTAACCTGTACTTTACCTAGCTGGAATGTGAGGGAAACCTTCACTTTGCTAAGCTGTAAAACGAGGGTAGCTGGCAGTTTGCTCAGCTAAACAGTAATTCCATTTCACTTTGGTGAGGAGTTTTTGGACATTTTCGTCGACAATTATAGCATAAATTATGATAACCTGTGACCCAAGCAGTGAAGTAAATTGGGGAAGAGTTCACTGTATCTCGTTGATGTGACCAATTAGGATGAAGACCTTTCCGCTGATAGGTTGAATAACTGAGACGATAACGTACACTCAGCATCGCT
>VCRD01000393.1:175423-198875 GCA_006783055.1 Trinorchestia longiramus
TCATAAGTAGTAAAATAAAACAAGTATCCGATTGGTACTGCTTGTCAATGTTTTACACATAATTTTAGGAAGGAAATGCTAATTTTGGATAAATTTAACCATTAGTTTGGCAATTATTGCAAAATTACATACTCTGTGGTCATTTCTGACCCCGTTTCAGGTCCAGGAAGGTTAAGCAGCGTTCACTCATTCTGTACTTAAATTAGTGTCTCATTCAGCGCGTTGAAAAGCCATCCAAAAACTCCGGGTACAAATCGGAATGATTCTTTATACGAACATGACTTTTCAAGAGTTTTATGCCTCGGTTGATTAACATATTTCCATTGAGTTCTTAATATTTCGAAATATGAACTTTGCCTTTCACTGAATCCGAGGTCAAGTTTCTTGATTATTGATATTATAGCTCTCTGTAACTTTAGGATCGGCTCATGAGGCCTTGGTGTGCTGGCAT
Organism: Trinorchestia longiramus; assembly: GCA_006783055.1. NCBI lineage: Eukaryota > Metazoa > Arthropoda > Malacostraca > Amphipoda > Talitridae > Trinorchestia > Trinorchestia longiramus. Next base: position 175,875 of record VCRD01000393.1, read on the forward strand.
CAGACTTATATCAGGTCTAAATTAGACACACATTAAGCTAATATTCATCCTAAATTAGCGTTCATAGTTCATTGGCGTGAGCGTGCGAAGTGATTCCTGTGGCCTTTTTATGGCATTTCAGTGAGGCGAGCGAATAGGATTACAAGTTTGAAGTATAAATTACAGTAGATAGTAAAAAGAACAAATTGAAATGACATCAGATATTTTCAAACGTATGATTTCAATGAACAAATGGTGTGCTATTGTTCCATAGCTGGTGGATTGTTTTCTGGATGGCATTTTAAGTGTATCACGAGCAGAACATGCTACTAAGTTAACTCTTATTTATTGAACAAGCATTGTTTTAGCATACAATTGTTTCGTTGGAGCGAAGTGAAAGATACTCAAAAGCAGTCAGGAAAATTTTTCAACGTAAAATCATATCTTTGAACTTCGAATTAAGGTAAAAATATGCAAGAAGAAACTAATGTTATAAAATAGCACTAAAAATAATGGCATTTAAAATAATAGTGATGAAGATCGACGCGCTAGATCCATGAGCGCAGTTCCTAACCGAACAGCCAAGCCTCACATGCGAGCAAAATAAAAGTTGCTCGCAAAAAGACTGACATTTATGAACCTAAATTTAACTGCAACGCTAACAACTTTATTACTATTACACCGACGATCCACTTCAATCCTTGGCCTGTACTACGCTTGAGGTACATAGTTGGTCTTTGCAGTGTCAGGTGTCCTAGCGTCAGGCGTCACAGTGTCAGGCGTCATAGTGTCAGGCGACACAGTGTCAGGCGTCACAGTGTCAGGCGTCACAGTGTCAGGCGTCACAGTGTCAGGCGTCACAGTGCTTTAGGTAGCCAAGCTTGCTCCAGATTTTCGAGAGTGGAGAAGTAGCAAAACAGGGAAAATATACAGTATTTATATTTTCAAATCGAGTAAAATATCTTACACAGCTCAATGCACGGAACGAAGTCAAGGCTTTCAAATCCGTTCTATAAAATATTAAGTCATGTACAAAGGTCTTTCTCAAGACAACAAAATTGCAAATATATTTTATGTGTTCAAACCATTTTGTTTGATAAAATAATTTGTTCATAAGCTATGCTGCAACCTCAATGGACCGCAATTTAATTATCTTCATGGCAAGGAACGCTAAAATCGCTGCAGCACAGCCGCTCTAGCTACGTGCAAACACGCTTCAGATCAATAATTACTGACGACGATACGCGTACAAATTTGTCAGATGCGCTTCTCGACAGCAACAGTCGCGTTTTTGCGCTCTTGAATGCAGGCTTTTGAGAAGCTTTTTTACTCGGTTTTGTGCACACGAGGGAAAGAGTCCACCTTCTCTTTCCTGATTTGACCTAGATCATTTGTTAGTTCTACTTCACTTTATGGGAAATTTCATTTACTGAAGTAGCACAAACAAATGATGATAAACATCTTATCAAACTTTTCTGATTGAAATGGGTTCCTACCAAGTAATTAAAGATGTATCCCAACTAAAACAGCTATTGGCTTAAATATTCGTGTATGCTGAAACTTTCAAACGTAACATGGTTTATTTGATAAGCAACATAATTTTTTTGACTACGTGACACGATTTGTACCCAAAAAACTGGTTGCCAATTAACCTGTTAAGCGACACTGATGGCATATGTCATATGTCATCAGCCATTTTATCATCTTTATGCATTTTAACCTTTATTTAAGTTTAAAATAATCAAAATAATGATTAAAAATAAAAAAAATGCTTTAAAGAGCTATAAAAAGGCTGTTAAAAACTTGTTGAATTTCGCTCAAAAAAGGGGAAGATCAGTGAGATGCATCGGCTGCGATGGGTCACGTTAACAGGTTAACACTTAACGCTGTACCTTCAAATGTTCCAAAATGTATAACCTGTATTTTTTGTTTTCGTTTCGTTTCTGTTTTCCATTTCCATCTCAACTCAGTTTATCTTACCAAAAACTCTCCGCAAAATGACAACCGGATTGCAAGACTCGTTAAGTGTTCCTGTAATAATTATAATTAGCTGAGCCTAATCAGTCAAAAAGTAAGAAGTCTCTCCACTAACAGGAAAGCTACCATCAAAGCAAGAGAATATTATTTTGTCTTGTGGAGTCTTAGCAATCTTGTGAGCGTTCTTTGAAGCTTACACAAGCGAAATTCGTACAGGGGTTCAAAATTATTTTAATTTAGAAGATCTTCACTTGTAGACTTAGATACTAGGACGCGTTGGAGCTTAACTATATACTGTAATTAAAAGTAAGGCCTCTGGAGACCGGGAAATGAAAGTTTCTCTTTTTTTGTGAATACTCAACACCTATTTGGCAACGTCTTCTCTCCTACTGTTTGAGAAAATGGTCAGCCATGTTACCATATCACCTGTAATCAAATGATAATAGGACTGAAAGATGGGAAGCTTAAAATTCATAACTTAATAAAATTAGTATCTGTTTCACGTGTCATATGAATAAACTTATGTTAAAAATTGACAGGCATCAGCTGAAAAACAAAATTTGAAAACTTTAGTTGATGAGAAGAAAACCATAGACAATTAACTAGTTTTCATTTAAGTTTCATAAACAGTTTGGCTACATTGATAATATTTTGTGTTCACTGAAGCGAATCCCTTCATTGATTTCATACTCAAATCATGAAAGATCAATTTGCACACTCGAGCTGTTCAGTTATGTTCAGTTGTCCATGAAAACAAACATAATCAGTATGAGTTACGTTGCTCACTCGGACAGACAAAACCTTACCAACAAACTCAATCGTCCTCTAACACTGATTAGCAGTCAATTGGACTATTGCATTTACAGCTCCAAAAATATCTTCATAATTACAGAACCGCTAAATAAGATTCTGCAGCCTGAGAATAATTCGTATTTCTTTCCTAGCCTAATAACTTAAGCAGAAACAAATTTTAATTTTTCGTCCAAAAATATTTTGTCAAGATGGAATTTCCGATGTTGATTCATAGCGACTGAAACCTGCCTTTGCTGCACAGCTTCCTCATTCAGGCCACGGATCGGCAACGGAATTTTATGAACGGTCATTAATAGAGGTTACTAGACTCGTTTTTATGTTTAATTTAAAATCTGCATTAATTGACGATTTAGACGATATGCAATTATTTCCCTTAGTGCCCATGATCATGGGTGGGAGGGTGGAATTTCGTTTCTGTGATTAATTTAGTGTAAAGGAGTAAATTAATTATTACTTAGGTAATAAAAAATTTAATGTTAGATAATATTCCATTTAAAAGAGCATTCTAAAATGTCCAAGCAAATTCGACAACAGGAAAAATACAGTTCATTGAAACAATTTGAATTCGGAAAATTGTTTTCCTAAGTACGCATTTCATACCAGCAATTTCTTCGAGTCAGGAGGAGAAGAAAAAGAAAACAATACCTAACGATGTGAGTGACCGCTGTAAATTTTTAATTGCTAATAATTATTTCATCAATCAACGATGCAACGTCAAAGACACTGGCTTAGAAAAGCTAAAAGCTCACCCGTATGTATGGTACCATCATATTAATATTCATTCGTCAATTCAAAATCGCTTTTATTAAGATCTTTTTCTACGGAACACATACCGGGCCTTTATTTTAAGTATGTTAAATGAGTGAGAAGAACAGTACTTCAGCAATGGAATTCTCGTGGACAAAGATAAAAATTTCAGAAAAATTTCCTAAATAACGCGCTTCAAAAATTCTGTCAAGGTTTCTCATCTTTCTTTCTCATCTTTAGCATAAATAACGAGAAGGATAAAAAGTCGGCTTACTATTTCCTGAATGAGAGGGTACAAAATTTTTTAGAATTCAAAGTCTCCTTAAGAAATACAAAATTCTGACATTGGAGGACCTGCTGTAAATTGTATAGTTACAATCTGTTTACAGACTTGCCTTAAACATACTTCCACTGTTAAAGACACAAATTAAAACGATACAATCAACAGATGACGCTCTAACGCGCCGTGCTTCTCTGCACAGACTACAATGCTGGGCTTTCTGATCGGTTATCTCAAATAGCGCTGAGATAATTGATACCTTTGTTTCAGAGAAACGTGAAAGCTCCTCTTAAGGCCCATAAGGAAGCGTACGCAGTCAGCTACCCAACATGAGTTGGTCTAGCAACGACGGCCGGTCAGCGTTAGCAGCAGGGTTGGGTATAGAAAGTACGTGGTGGTGGCGCGGCATAATTGCGCTGGTTTGTTTCCAGTACGGCACCCAAAGGCTCCAGGCGAATGCCATCACAACATGAAAAACGAGTTCAGACTTTCGCAGCATAATAGTCATCTGCTTTCGCCGCCGCGTAGCAGCAACGAACGTCTGGAGAGCACAACCGCCAAGCCATGCAGGACTCCCGCCGCAGTGTCCCGGGCCGCTCATAAAAAATCTACCGCAACTGGAGCGCTGCTCAACCATTGTGTATTCTGGAAGCATGTGTCTCCGAGGCTACTTATTGGTTGTTCAAGTTCTTAGGGAACTCATAAAATAGATGAAATAGAAAGATAGTTAGCTACATGAGACAGAAAATTTATGTAAAACTTGATCTTTCATTGAAATGCTTCAATATTATATTTGGATAAATTGGTGAACTGTCATAAAAAAGTAAACATTGGTAATACGTTTGCATGCATGCGTAAAAAGTTAAATATACTACCTATTGATCACAGAATTATTGAAATATTTTCTTAAATATGAAATATATCTACTTATATAATACAAAGCGTATCTCCATCACTGTATCTCTCTCTATCTCTGTGTGTGTCCGTCCTATTTCTTACAAATTATTACTGAAGAAAAATGATTGAACTGAAATCAGAATCTAAAATAAATAACTACTTTGACTTTTGTTCCCGTTACTCTATTAAATATATTTAATTAATTTATATGTAAAGTGATATATGTGTGACAATGCATGTCATTTCTTATTTTAGTCGTTTAGACTCTAGTTGTTCTATGTCAATTTCCGTCACCTGAATCTCCTGCATTTTCAGGAGTGAAATGTAACAATTCACACAATACGAAATTTGCGGACTGCTCCGCGCAGGGCATGTAAGGATCTATTTGTGCTGCAACTTCGACAGTGAGAATGTCAGTAGCCTGTGATATTAAAAGTGAGTTTGCTGAAATTTTTAAGATCTGAATAGTGTGTAGAAAAGCTAAGTGTATCAACATATAGAATTTATGATGTGAAATATGTGAAATTTTAGTACTTCTCGTTGGACTGGATCATGTTTGTTAGATCATAAGATCGAGTGTCGCCTGTGTTTCTCAGACACCAAGTGAAACGACAAGTTTTGTGTCGCCCTGCTGGTTTCTTCCCTCCGCAGCTTTCGGTAAGTAAACAATTTATTGGCTTTATTTTACTGACTTCATTGTGCTTGCATAGACGTGACTAACACTTTTCGTAATGAATTTATCGTCATCGATATTTGTAAAATTAGTTTTGAAGTTTCCATTAATGAATAAGTAATTATTCACTTCTGTCTTACTAGTTAGGTGTTTTTAGAATGCAAGGCTCACTACTTCGATTTTTTACAATGAACTTCTTGCTAGTTAGGTTTTATACGAATTTGCGATTAGTACAGCTCTGACGATGCATTTTTAAAACTTTCTTGAAACTTGATGGTAAAATTTTAATTTAAACAAACGTCTACATCTTGGAATAGTCGAAAGATTTAACAGGTGATGTACTATTTCAGGTCTCCAAAAACGTAAATTAGTGTGTGATTTTTATCTATTATCCAAATTCGTTTCTGTTTTCTCCCTCCTATTAAAAAGATATGTGTGGTCTGAAGGATTGTAACCAGCTGCATAGGAAGAGCGTAAATGTGAGCTAAAGTCGATAAATTGGCCAAGTTTACTGATTCCTTAGAGCGCTAGCTACAGTCCGCCCTGCTGAGACTGCCTTAGTAGACCTGCCTTGCCGTGCAAACTAAGGTATCAGGAACCTTTAATATAGAGAGGCATCGTCTGTTTTTGATGTCTGTCTGTGCATGTGAAACGTCGAATTTTGTTACTTGGGTAACAATAAGTGTCTTTTAACCCCCAACATCGCAATTTAAGTTTATTCTAAGGCTACGTATTTTGAATGCAGAATCTATTTGAATCTCGAATAGTAGCAGTTGAATGAGTTCAAATTGTAACAACTAATTAGTACTATTGCAATGTGTACCCACAAAACTCAGGATCTATGATGTAAAATACATTTTTCATTTTGACCCGTGGTATTATCAAAATCTGAATATTTTTTATGAATGTATACAGAACTTCCATTTTCTATTTTATCTACCAATAACAGGACCGAGTGGAAAAAGAAAGCTAATAACGGAAAAAACGGCGTGTTTTATAGTGATCCGGTGCCTTTGGTACCGACAATACAATGCATTGTATTGTCTAGTGCAATGTGTACCCGTTAACTTTGCCATGCGAGCAGCATTGCTTCGTCTTGCCATTTCGCGTTGTTGGTCCGATAGTCCGGCGTCTTTCTTGCTGTCGAAGTCTTGCTGCTTCTCTCTTACGGTTGGAAACGTTTCTATCCATGTTGGCCTTTTTTGCTGGAATTTTATTCTAAAATATCCTCTATTATCTCTTTGAAGCTTTTCAAGAAATCACAATTCTGAAAACAATAACTCAATTTCCAAAATCTTTGGCCTTATACTAAGTGGTAGCCAGGTTACTGGGCAAACTAATTTAAAACATTTCTTTTCGCATTCTCAATTAAAAATATCAAAGCATCATGATGAATTTTAACAGAAAATGGTTCAAAGAAAATTTCTATTCGTAAAAATAAACCTATTGTGTATTCTGGATACCATAATGCAAGTGAAAGGGAATTGAATTGCCACAGAAAAATAATGCAATAGAATGATTTCTTGTATTTTTTAAGCTTTATCCTTGTTACTATCAAAGCTATCGATTAGAAGAGTGTGACACACGGGCAGACGGACGCGGCTCTTATTATAGTATAGATGTTTCAAATAAGACTTGCTCAATGTGTTATACATGTCAGTGAACTTTGAGTGAACTAGTGTGATACATAAGACAATCTTAGGTTTGGTGTGAACTCCTGGCTGCTTCTACGAATGAAATTTCTGTTTTCTTTAAAATTTGAATTTGAACCTAATAACTACGGAGGAAAAAGGGTAACACTTCCGTTATTGAGCAATACTCGTAGTTTACTCTGGTGTTTTTTTACGGAGTGCGACGTTCATTGTTTATACGATTGATGATGTTCTGGGATATTATTAAAAGACGATTTATTCGGTGTACTAGAACTGGTTAAAATTTCTGAATTTTTCATTTGATTGCAGCTTGTATATAGGGTGTCCACAGAAAATGTATCCACTGACCAAAATATGTATGTATGGTACCGGAACCATACAATAGTTTAATTAACAGTTTAAAGATATAAAAGCTAAAGAAATAAATCAGAATTAAACTGTTACATAGTTCGGTATCATGTATACACACACATCGGTCAGCGGATACAGTTTTTATGGACACCCTGTATATAGTCTACGAAAGCTTACTTTTGAAGTGTGTACAGAATATGAATTTTAATTAGTATATTTACTTTTTAAGCTTGAAACTACGATGACATGTTATGCATATGTAAATGTAAACGTGTGTGTTCCATAAAACACTTTCAGATCGAACTCATCATTTTTATGCTTGTTACTTCTAGTATGAACCATTTTATTTGTCTTGCTCTTGTCAGTGAATATTCTTAACTGGAGACCTAAATGAAATAAATCAGTGAGGTGAGAGGGAGGTGGAGAGTGTCGGGTTGGACAGATGGTTGAGTGGTTATAGATTAGAAGCAAGCAGGGGCCAGTGGTTGTGGTGCACTGCAGGTACGCCAGTGAGAGGCTCATTAGAGGCTTAGCTCTGCACCTCGAAATGTGCTGACAGAGAGAAGACCAAGACGTTGTCAGGTTGTGCCCGTCTGAAGTGAGAACTGTGTTTTGCCTGCCCAGCTGCGCAGTGCATCGCTACCGCCATCACCTGCAGACTGTCTCACTGTGTTCATCACCTGCAGTCTGTCTCAATGTGTTCATCACCTGCAGACTGTCTCACTGTGTTCATTACCTGCAGACTGTCTCACTGTGTTCATCACCTGCAGTCTGTCTCACTGTGTTCAGCACCTGCAGTCTGTCTCACTGTGTTCATCACCTGCAGACTGTCTCACTGTGTTCAGCACCTGCAGTCTGTCTCACTGTGTTCAGCACCTGCAGACTGTCTCACTGTGTTCAGCACCTGCAGACTGTCTCACTGTGTTCATCACCTGCAGTCTGTCTCACTGTGTTCAGCAGGAGCTCCGAGGGTGCATTTCTCAAGTTGCTCAAAACGCTTTGCTTAACCTCAGACTTGGTGCCTAAGGCTCAACCTTCCTCGCTGGCGGTTGGTTATGCAGACTCAGGCTTAATGTTATTAATGATTAGTCTCACTCGCTCAAGATAAGTCTTGGTTGCTGAAGGGAGGTTTGTGGATATCTGTTGTTAATCTTTGGAAATCATTGCTTTAGAGAAAAATTCAGCAGTGGAAATATGAAGATTATAAATTGATTTTAAGTTATAAACAGTTAAAATGGTCATATGAAAGGGATTTGCATAGACACATTTAGGAGAAACGAGTAAAATATGGAGGTAAAATTAAAAAATATTAGTAATTCATAAATGAAAAAATACAATTCAGGAGTGGTTTGTACGTGCAGAAATAATAAGCGGCGTTCATGTTAGACCCTCAAACACTCCGTGGTAGATAAAGATAATTTATTCTGTTGGGAGGCTTTCTTCTACGTATTAGGTTTATCTTATCATTGCAATATCGTTTTGAAACACCACCTTCATCGTTTATAAACATCCTCAGTAAGATTGTGTACTAAATAAACCTATGTGCCATCTGCAATGCATGCACTCGGGACGAAACTCTGGACTGTGCAGCCTACCGTATGGTGCATTGCACGAAGTGAAAGTTGTGCTTCGGAACAATTTGTAATTATGTTCCCTTACTGAACGGTCAACTTCTATACTGACGGTCAACTGACGTGAATGCACCACGAGCTGGATACCCTTACACCAGTATACTAGTTGTCCAGGCTAGCGAGGTAATGGATGACTAGCACACTAGTTGTCCAGGGTAGCGAGGTAATGGATGACTAGCACACTAGTTGTCCAGGGTAGTGAGGTAATGGATGACTAGCACACTAGTTGTCCAGGGTAGTGAGGTAATGGATGACTAGCACACTAGTTGTCCAGGGTAGTGAGGTAACGGATTACTGTGTCTCCATGATACAACACTGGATACGACAGAGTTAGAAGTCCATCAACAAATAGTGTCATACTCCTCTAATACAACAACTCAGATGATCTACGGGAAAATTGCCTAAAATGGAGAATATAGTGGTAGTACGACATGGAACTTGGGTATCAGCCTAAGGACCAAACGGCTCGTTGCTGTTGTCATTTCTATTCTATTCTAGTAATAACAGCGATCGTTACTTATGTTAAGCTATACCGGTCCAATATTTATGCTTGCATTCAGCAATGCTTCTATGTTGCTTGTTATCTTAGTTTGCTAATGTGCTTTAATTCTCTTAACTAAAGTCAGCCTATATCTTGATTCAAACGTTAGACTTTGACCTTCATTTTACCTTTAACGCCATGTAACTGCAATGTATCCTATAGTGCATAATCTTTGGATCAAGGTTACCCAAACTAACCTTATCTACTTGAATGTAATCTACATTTAACTAACATTACATTTTCAGGCATAATCTTATCATAATAAAATACCAGACGGCTTATTTCCGTGTAACCGACGACGTATTTTTGGCTTTGTGCTTCCAGTCGACGTCCCTGAGTGCGCTTTTGAGACTTAATATTATAGCATGAAGACTTAATATTATAGCATGAAGACTTAATATTATAGCATGAAGACTTAATATTATAGCATGGAGACTTAATATTATAGCATGGAGACTTAATATTATAGCATGAAGACTTAATATTATAGCATGAAGACTTAATATTATAGCATGAAGACTAAATATTATAGCATGAAGACTTAATATTATAGCATGAAGACTTAATATTATAGCATGAAGACTTAATATTATAGCATGAAGACTTAATATTATAGCATGAAGACTTAATATTATAGCATGAAGACTTAATATTATAGCATGGAGACTAGGCTTTGACAGTGAAGCTAAACCATGAGAATAATGATGATTATGATTCTATTCCATCACTTAGTAATAGTTTTGTACAACTGTTCCAATGAACAGTGTTAGTGATTATCTGAAGCGGGGTAAATATTGAAAAAATCAAATGCGTGTTGAATGAAAAATTCTCATGTGCGGCGGTTCGATTTTATGTGATTCGTATTCGTCCCACAGCAACTTATATGATTCTTTTCACATAAGCATTTCAAATCATTGTGAAATTTATTACAATTATAGTATAAAACAATTCTTTTATATCATAAGCGCATTTATTTTAATGAATTAAACGTAAAAGTTTTGTAATCTGGATGACGGTGCACAACTAAGCATGCGGGTGTTCTTGCAAATATCTTACAGTCCTCAGCGCATTTTAAAAATGTATGGCATGCACTGGTTTGGTTGTCCCATAAATATGTCCATTTTGTGGTTCATTTGTCAGCGTTCTTGCTCACACGTCCAGGAGTTGTGAAGTTTAGTTTTATCGGAACAATATGACTTTTGGCTCGTATCCATTTGCTTCAAAGAAATTTGGGTGTTCCTCATTGTGTTGATGGCGTCTCCTGTACTTTAGAGTACAGCTGTTTAGCCCTAAGCTAGGCGCACTGGTAGCGGTAAAACACCAACTGTTTTTGAAGCTTTCTTAAGTTAAATTTACTCTCCAGAGTAACCAAAGGCTGGTAGAAAAGTTGTCTACAGTCACACGATTGTGAGACTTGACGTACACTGTGTCTTGGTGGCATCAGCTGATGATGGGACAGAATGTAGAGCTGACCTTTGCTGAGGAGCGGTGAGTGAGCGCCCGTGCACTCGTTCTAAGGCACACGGCTGACCGAGGTCACTTTAATCCATTCTTGGACTCTCCTTCACTCTAGTGAACAACTAAGAAACATCATTCCTAGTATTCTTTAGAGCGCACTCCTTCAACACAGCGGTGGTGAAGTGCAGCAGGCATTCAGAAAAATTCATAGAGTTTCTGTTATTATTTGAAAGCGAAATTTTCATGAAATGTATAAGAGGATTGAAAAAGCTACATTTAATTGATTTTTCTTGATTACTAATTTCTAGTATATGATCTCTAATCATTCAAATTAATCTATAATTTATTATTTCTTAGACAAAATTATTTTAGGCAGTACAATTAGTGTAAAAATATAGACAAGAACTTGATGAAGCTATACTTAGAATTGACTATCATTGATACAGCGCTACATTCAAATAGAAGTAGTGGGAAGTTTGATGAACTTATCATTTCAAATACGAAAAAATAACATGGATTTCGGCTAACTATCAGGTTTCATAATCGATGAGATTGCACAGCCGATATTACAAAAGTTAACAAATGGTGTGTTTATACGCTACAGTGATAATTACATGATCCATAGGACCCCTTTGCTGCTACCTCTGGAACTGTACTTACAGGTGAGCAGATGAAGTGCTCGTTGTAGGTTAAAGCAGAACAGAAATCAAATAAAACAATAATAAAAGTGAGATTTCAGATAAAGCTGATGATTATTCAACTGTCCCACTCCCCCTACCATCCATGCAAGACTCGGGTATCCGTACTGATCAAATGATTGAGTAACTAATTCTTACAAGTTAAAAAAGTTTAACATTACTACATAGAAAAGTAAGAGATTTTTAGTTGACGGCTTTTGGGTTCAACGAATGCTAGAGCTTATTGATCTGTGGAAACCATGGAAGATAAGTTTTTAGGTTGTGATATGATGATCTTATTAGGCAGTCTTCAGGTTATGATAACTATGTTACCGTTGAGGTTGTGATAGTTGAGATAGGTTTGAGGTTGTGGTCATGGTATCAAGTAAATTTTTGGTTATGATAAACATGCTGAGTTACTTTCAGTTTGTGATAATTAAGTTGAGTTGAAAGTGGTGTTGATGGCATAAGTAATTTCTTGATTGGGATAATTGTGTTGTAAGATTTTCAAGAGGAGCAAGGAAGCTGACTGCAGCCTGGAGATTCTCGACGTCGACTACATGAATATTTAAATAGTAATTTAATAATGTATGAATATTCATTTTTCACGTAATATACCGTCTTCATGCCAGAACTATGTAACTGCGAGTTCAGAGTCAGGAATGTATTGTACAACTGAATGTTTGGTAGGGATCGAGTTCAGGTATACAGGTGGACACTATGAAAGGATCGAGTTCTGGTGTATAACTTGACACTTAAAAGCGATTGAATTCAGGTGTATGTACAGCTAGACACTAGGAAAGGATCGAGTTCAAGTGTATGTATGCACGAATACAAAGTTATCTTGGGACTTCAGTGTATTTAATTATTTAGAATTAGAGAAATGTTGAATGATTTTTTGAGTTTCGTCATTTGATTTCCTACGAATATATTCATCAAATTGAAAATAGAAGGCAACTGTAAAAATATTATGGATTCATGCTGCTTAATTTTCTACAGTCACTTCTGAGACTGTATGAAGCTTTCATCACTGGAGATATATAAAATTTGTTGATCGTTTATCAGAAAATAATACATATGAACCTTGAAGAAACTTTTTGAAACACTGCTTTTTCCTCTGCTGACAATTCCTACAGAAGACATGATAGCGGGATATAATTAAGGCAATGCTGAAGACTAATTCAGGAAGTAGGCACAGTTTAAAATCAAATAAAGACTAAAAATATTCTGTTTTTATATAAATTCATAGAAAAAATATTACGTACAAATAAAATAAAATATTGTATGATGAAAGTACAAAATATAAAAGAAGTAATAACTTAACCTATAATTTTCAATCGAGGTGTTGTTCCAAATCTACGTGTGTATGAAACGCAATGAAAAAACTACTTTTGTTCAAATTATACAATACGCATGGGCGTACGGTTACTTCACACCATTATAAAAAATTCGAATGGGGTTGGTGATGTTGAGGAAGTAAATACAACACTGTTGACTCGTCCAGTAACTTGAACATATAACTTGGCTCTCGGTCAAACAATAACTTGGCATAACTGGAACCTCGTGTGAAGAAACGAAGCGAAACATTGGGAGCAATTGAGTATGGAGAGGTCTTCCCTGAGGAACTGTAATTAGGGCTATAGTTCTTGTGCCTCACTTAGAGATTTCTTTATTTTTGGTGTGATGGCAGCCATGCGTGTGACGTACTTGGTGTTGAAGCTCGTAGCGTCTTGCGTGATTGGTTTAATCTTATTGAACCTTCAGTGGGTCTTCAGGGCTCGAATGAAATACCGATCTTCTATTATTCAATCGATAATAAAAAGTCCTGAGACTAAGAGTGTTATGCGCCATGATCCTGTCATAAGATTGACACAACTTGGTCTGTGCATTCAACTGATAGCGTCATCCTTTTCTCTTTCCTCCCATAAAAGCCATTCAATTGAACGAATTACCCTCTCACTTGCTGTGAGTACATTTTGAATTATTGGCTTCATATTATTTTTCTATGATTCTTATTTTACCCAAGGCAAGCACGAGCTCTCCATATAGATCTGTTTTACCAACAGAATGTTGTTGATGTTGTCCTGGATGCCAGAGCAGGTCTGTAGTGGCTTGAGATATTTCCAAAGAATGCCTGAAGCTCGTGCCGGCGGAAATACTCGGAGAGTTTCGATGATTATAGTTTTTGTGGTGAACTCGGCAATGAACGACGGGTGGGTTACGTGACCGCTGTAGCGGGCTAGCGACATCACGTTCACCTAGATCAGCCTGGGTATGAATAAGCCTTCTGTTAGGAGGGCAGATGCCCGGGTTCAGCGACGGCATTGCTACCCACACGTCTTGGCTCAAAAAACATGTAATGATTTGCCCCTACATAATTTTTCTCGCGTGCTTCTTGTCCTCGCTCTCAAATCGATTTTTTTAGATTACACAGCCTGTCACAGCCAAGCAACCTGTCGTTAGAACATCCCACGAACTCCTTTGGTATGCGAGGCCTGCCTAGTGATTATGCTCCCGTTAATTTGCCCAGAAATTTCGTGTAGTGTATGTAAGCTAACTATCTTGAGTGAACTTGACGTAAAATTATTTATGATATATTTGGATGCCCCTGTGCGAGTAGATTATGATCGTCAGTAAAAAATGTGTTCAAATGGTAGGGTACACCTTTCATTTCACATGAGTCGTAGAGATACTCATTATTATGCTTAGTAGTAGAACCACACGTTAACATTCACGTGTTTTTTACTGAATTTTTTCGGTTAATTTGCCAGAAGAAGTGGGCTTTGCGAAGGAGTTTCCACATTGAAATACATATGTGCCTTTGGTATGCACAATGCAATACTTACAATACGTGTATATCCTACCGAATTCTCTTCCATCTAAATCCTTAAGAGCGTGATAGAGAGACTGACCAAGCAAGCAACAAACTGTGTATTATTATAGAGTGAAATTATGTTACAAAATCTTCACATTTTAAATTTCTTGGCTTTTATATTCAGCAATACAACTGGACATGAGTATTCCTACAGAATACCTCAACATTCCTCACTACCTGCTTGTCTATAGCGGGGGGGGGGGGAGTCTTGCTGGAAACTTATTTCATTTATTTCTCTCTGCTGAAAAATCAAGTTTCAATGTGTCTAGTATCCATTGCCAGCCCATAATGCCACTCATCAAGTGCTACGATTTCAGAACATTTATAATAATTTCTTTATACCGCAGAGAACAACTCAATATACGTTGAGAAGGTTATCTCACTGACTTGTTTAATTTTATTAGTCTCTGATCGAGCTATGACACTGTTCTTTTGTTTCACATTTGGTTTTGTTTGACTTTTCGTGTTTCAATTCGTAAAGAGTCAGCATTGACTGCAATACCACAACGAGTATATCTACCAGGACTGTGAAATTAGAAGTTAAATCTTTCAGTTCACACTCCTGAATATTTAGAATGTCTAAGTCAGACTCCCATTTTTTTAGCTGCAAAATTCGTTGGAGTCCGACTTGACAGCCCTGATGTCTGCCATGTTCAGAACGATCATAACGGGAGAAAACTGTTTCCTTTTTGATTTTATAAGTAAGGTCTGACTCAAAAAGAAGTATAGATGCTTGTCCTGTGTTCCAATATCACTTGGAAAGTTTTAGGGGTGATCCAGTACTTATGAAAAGGGAGATGTCAGCGAATTCTCTCTCTCTCTGCAAGAACTCTCTCTTCCATAAGACGCTACACTTCCGTCGGGACATAATATACTGAAATAAATCAGACATTACAATGACTATATAGTAGAATTTATCTAGCTGATTAATGATGGTTTTCGCAAAATGTCCACAAAAGTACTTTAAGCTGGTACAAATTTTAAATAAATAGGAGTGGGGAAAGTCTGGTATAAATATGTATTTATGGACCAAAGTTAATCCTAAAAGCACTAAGCAGCGCATATCATCTCCACAGAGTGAATGGTGTGCTCTGGAACCCTGTGCATAACTGGGTCCCGATAACCGATAAAAAGGTATAGATGCCGGCCAGAGGGACAGTGTGGGATAGTTAATATAAGGCTTTTAAACCATTCCAGTGACTCTTAATTGTCCTCTGTTTGAACTGCAACACGGCTATGCTGAGAAGCGTTGCAGTGGAGCCCTTGTTCTCTCTCTGCAAGGACATGATCAAAGAGATGTTGCTTCGTCTTATCGGTTCTCGGTGCCCAGCTATGCCCCTGTGTCCAGGTGACCCCTAGACCTGGAGTAGAAGAATAGAATAGAATAGAATAGAATAGAATAGAATGAGGCTATAGGAACGAACCTTCTGGCCCATTCTTGGGTCGGATAATTATTCGGTTGCGGGATTCGAACCCGGGTCTTCCCGCTCGCAAGCAGATTCGCTGACCAGTCGACCAAGCTGGTGGTCGATTAATAGATTATTATTATTATTTTATATTCTATTTTATATACATGTTTGCTCAAGGACAAATAATTTATTCCTGAATGTATTTACATTCCAAAAGGTATATTCTTGAATTTTTTATACGGTTCATACGTCATCAGTTGTATCAACTGAACTTTCACCGAATTCCAGATCCAAATAATTTTCTTCGATGAGAGGAAAATGGGAATTTTTCCTAATAACCAAAAAATAAGCGTATATCATTAGGAATTAAACATGTTTTTGCATTTTTATGGAACGTCATCAATGTACGATTTTACTGAGAATTTTCGGTTTTCTATTACTGTTCGTATGGTCGTGTGGAGATACCGTATATAGAAATTACAAAAAATATTTGAAGCGCGTGGGTGAAACTAAATAGCGTGGTGCATGCTCTCAGGCGTTGGACAAAGACTGATTTTCTTCGTATGGGATCTATGATGTTTAAATAATGCATCTTTATTATGGTGCGCTCATACACGGTCATGAGTCGTCATACGTAACTTTTGCATTGCTAAGCATCCTTGTTCTGGTATGCATCATAATAATTACATCTTCGTGCATCACTGTGCGTTGGCACCCCCTTTGACCGCCCATCCTAGACGCTACCCTCCCTCTGACCAGCAGATCCAGCACTCCTAAGTGGCGTATGGTATTTGGCCGGAGGAGCAGCAGGAGGCGCTCTAGAACTCCTCATCACGACACCCAAAACGCTTGTAGCCGCAGCAGCTCGTCTCGCACCCTGGAAGCCGCGGCTGCATCAGGTCTTCTTTATGGCAAATTCCATTGTTCCTTTTATGCTGTGGACGGTCACTACGCATGCTTGTGGTGAGCGCTCGAAGCTTCAATTTCATCCACAGAAGAACTATACAAGGAATTTGCATGCTGTGCATCTTTATCATCCGACGATGCGAATTGCTGAAACATAACTAGGGTTGTTATAAAAAAAATGCAATTAAGGTCGTTATTGCATGAAAATAATTAGAGCTGAAATTGTAGAAATACAACAAAAAGGGTCGTAATTGTATGCACATATACTGGTCGCTAGAGGCACAAGCACGGCGAGTGTCGTACTAATCGAAATATGACCAAAGTAGTAAGTGTAGATGTACAGCTATAGTCGTCATTCTAATAATACGATCTTAGTTTTTAATTTTGTGTGTAGGTACAAGCGGCGGTACCAAACGCAGCTTAGGAACAATCCTGAACACTAGTTCTAGAACGGATTATAGCTGCACCGTACTGATAGGCGCTAGTTAGGCGTTGATGCAATAATTTTGTGCGCAATGAACATGGAACTTTTCAACTCTGACGAGGAAGCACTGAACAATTTGGTGAACGGAGAACAACGTTTAGCATTACGTATAATAAATAGGTAGCACACACACCTGTAGAAGTCAAAAATGTGCTGTAGGTAATCGGGTATGTCGGGTGCTTGTACCCTAAAGGATCGCAGTCTGCATTACTCTATCAGTATGTGAACATACTTTAAATAATCTATTCGCAGCTGTTGCACATGTGGGTACAGAGCTTGTGTTGGCATATTTGACCGTTGAAGCTTGGCAGGAGCTTGTTCCCAGCGTGCGTTCACTGGGCTAGTTCCACGATATTCATTATTCTGGGAGAGGCCCTGCGGCGGTTGCTTATCTGGTTCTACCACAGCGTCTGCGAAGCGTGATGACAAAGTCCTGTCGCGCAGATCCTCCACTGTTCCTGCTCACTTTCTTCCCGTGACGTCATCAACGGTAGGCTCGTCCACTACCAAGCACCGTCAGCGACAAGGCGGGTTCCGCGAAATTTTGCTCAACACGCTACTCGGTGGCGCTGATCACAGGCTCTAAACATGGAACAGTGAAGTGTCGCCCAATGCACTTTGATCAAATGCTCTGGGCATGGAGCAGAACAGGACTCTGTGCACTATGATTAAATCATCTGAACACGGATCACAATAGTGTTGCCCTGTACACTTTGATCACATGTAGAGCCTGTGGCAGCCACCGTAGTCGAGTGGTCTGCGGCCCGTGTTCTGTATCGGGTCTCTGCTTGTGCAGAAAAACAGCGGGTTCGAAACCCGGCAATGAATACGAGCTGTTTCTCGTTTCACGCCGTGAGCTCGCACTTATCGGTAAGCCCTCAACTCCCCACCCATGGACACATCCCAGGATCGTCGCATGGAGCTCACCATCACCCTTACTCTAAGAATGTTAACCTTAAGAATTTGAAAAGCCAATGTACTAAATGTCTATGTACTGTGTACTTGATTGGAAATAAAGATTGTTTTTTTATGTACACATTGAGTAGGGCGCAGTGCATGCCACTAAGCGCTCTACGTAATGCAGCTACTAGACGTCCACTGATGATGTAGGACACGCATGATTGCGTCCAGCAGCCCTGTTCAATGTCCGTGCTTTGAACAGACTAACAGACCTGATCTGCACAAAGTGTAGCATACAGGTACTGCATATTGTACACTCCGACATGCAGGTCCCATTACGTGGTCTTTTACATGCTGCACTCTATTGATCATAGTGCAGTCACGTAAGTCATGTCTCAAACCGGTATGAATAATAGATATGAGCTAGTAACAATCCTAAATAAGGTTTAGACGGACACCAACGTTTTAAAAAGTTTATGAAAATATTTATACTCCAAGTACCATATTAACTTTGAAGTAAACGAATAATTAATTTGTCCATTTTGAAAAAAAATACTTTG
The DNA here is from genome assembly GCA_006783055.1 of Trinorchestia longiramus. NCBI lineage: Eukaryota > Metazoa > Arthropoda > Malacostraca > Amphipoda > Talitridae > Trinorchestia > Trinorchestia longiramus. Next base: position 194,685 of record VCRD01000393.1, read on the forward strand.
ATCAGCTACACGCCTGCAATTAGCTCAAAGCTATTTTAATACGTGAACTGTGTGAGTTGCATCCCATCTCAGTCATGAGCTTCTTCAATGTACAAAAAATCTAGAGAGTAAATTTCATTGCATTATTAAATATCAAAAGTTTTATTCCGTACTGATGACGCAGAATGGTTCCCGATGTCTGCTATGTTACCAGAGATGTTGCATGGTACAAGAGAGATGTTGCATGGTACAAGAGAGATGTTGCATGGTACAAGGTAGTCACAACGCCACAGCTACTCTTGGTGCAGTGGCTCCGAATGTTTATAAGTAACCATGATTAAAACTACACAGCTCAAGTAAGCCTGATACAGAAATTATTGGCGTTGCTTTCCCTGTGTCCCTAATGAGAACTTGATGTTGGTCTCAAGCCTCGTTTTCGTGCCACTCCTCGTTCTCGAAACCCGAGTGCTTCTTGAAGGTTCTTCAGTAGCGAACCCATTTCCAGTATAGTCACCCCAGTGCTTCTAGGCTGGAGTTGGTGAAAGTATACATCGTATTCTAACACTCATTCATTGAGCTTCGTTCACTAACGTTGAATGATACTTTTCCCTAGAGCAGAAATATTCATACTGGTCAAGGGTATTTCTGTCAGGCAAGCAGTAGGCGCTGAGTGAAGAAAAATAAAAAGACTATGCTCTGCTGAGACTACGATAAAATTGAAACATTATTTACATTCGTCTCGAGATATATAATTATCTCTGTATTTTTTCATTACTTCGATTCATACAAGAACTTTTGCGACTCTTAAATCGAAAATTCCTCGCAACGTTGTAGGAAAGAGAGGCTAAAAAAGTACTCGGAAATTCTGACATCATTAGAAGATTTCTTATGGTATTTGAACTAAGCTTTTCCAACTTACCACTGACACAATAAAAATTCTTAGAGTGCCTTATTTAGAGAATATACTCTTAAATCCATCAGTCAAAATTTTAATACGCATTTCACATGCAAGGCCTGTACTGTCAACAAGTGCTAACTGAACTTTGGCTGCTGAACTGAGAAGAATGAATATAAGAGATTTCATTTTGTCTTGAGTCCTCTCTGACAACTCTACGATTCTCCAATGACTCGTCCGTACAGTTTAGCTCTGGGTTCAAGTAAAGCATTGTTCACACTCAAGTAACAACAATACAAATGCTACGTAGTACTACTGAAAAAGAGTCATCCAATAAATATGAAGTCGTAAATGCTTTTTGCCCGACATGAGCTTTAGTGAAGTAGAACCTATCACTGAGGCAAAGCACGTACTTGACCGTTGTAATAAAATGAAAAGGTATCACAGAAAGTATCTTGCCTTCAGTGAAACAAATATATACTTCATTTGGAGATCATTGCAAGAAAAGCCAGTGAAATGTCTCAAATTCATTCTTTTTCGGCAGCAAAGTTATTACCAACTAAATTAGAGGTACACCAGATCATCCTCAATGATAAAAGTGAAGGCTGGAGACTAAAATGATCGTTATTAAGTGCTGCGTCAACGATCACACACAGAAACTGAAATTATTGGAAGTTTAATATATTTGTTTACTCGTTGTGAGCAACAGCAGGAAGCAAGTGTGACTATTAAAATAATCGATGTCGTTGGTCAGCAATGACACCGGCAAGTACATCTCGTGATCGACGTTGGCGTTCACCAGCAAAGACGCCCTCGAACGTTTGTAAATTTCGTGAAAATTCTGTATAATTAACATTGGCGTTGGTTAGGAAAGATGCTATCGAGTGCCAATCTTGTGATAGTTACCGATCAAGTTATGATGTAGTGCTAGTGGCCTGGAGTGTCGAAGTCGTGATAGCAAAAGGCACGCGTGTTTTTCTCCTGCAAGAAGATCACGTTGTCGAGGCAGACTGCGACGCTCATTCACATGCTAGCGACGTCTTCACTTACAGTTCTTAAAACTCGAGCATTGGTCGAGAGCGACGGCCTCGACCAGACTCTGGATCTTTTACTCACGTAGCTCTTTAGCAACACATCGCAAGTCATTGTATTGAGGTAAAAAGTACCGATTGAACAATATAAATAAAAATTTATTTGACTTTGAAGGATGTGCTCAAGCATACTTAAGAATTTGTCAACTATCATGATCATAAATGATTCTGGGCGTGATGTAAAACATGCCAAAATTAAGTAAAGATTTCTCTTTCTATTACGGCAGCTCAATTCGGCTGCGATAGAAACTTACTGGATTTTCAATTCATATACTTGTTTAGGAAAATTTTGAGTCAATAGTGTGGAATTTATTGGGGATCTATTGAGTTTGAACAAATTATTGTGCATCGTTATTGGAAGGTGAGTGAAATTATGTTTAGTGAAGGTCTACCCGTATAACTATTTTGCAATGGGAAAGGTCGAGGAATTGCGATTTTCTTCGGGAGTTACAGAAGTAGGTCAATGTTAGAACAATCATTAAATTCAGCCCTGCCTCACTGCCGATCCTAAAAATTCTTTTTTTTACACATTTGGCCACAATTGCCTCTTGAACTCAGGGACTTAACGTTATAGCTAACGATGCAAACAATTATAATTTGCATTTCTTACTAAGGCAATTCTTCACCTAAAAATTGATTTCAGTCGTGTAATAGAGTCTGTGCAACAGCATGAACTAAACGTGAGTCTGGTGCCACCTGTTGGTTTTAGCACAGTTTTCTCGCAAAAATTGTTTAGCGACTCTTAATCGTTGACGACGTTCAGTCAGCAGAACACGTGAAAATATTCAGTAATACGAAAATGAATAGCATTACATACATGTCACGGTAGAATGCATATTTAGTGAACTTGATTTAGAATGAATTTGTGAAACTGGGACCGAAGCCAAACCACCGAACTTGCATAAATTAACATAATTGTCATCGTGGTTTGTAAAAAAATACTCTCATGAGTGAGACTGACTAGATGTGTTTTAATTCACAACAAAACTTGCTAAACAGATTAATTCGAATTCTTTTTTCGTACACTCAACTAATTATCTTCATGTGGTTTTTTTAAAGACGTTCTCACGAACAGAAATTTGAAGTTGCGTCATTAGTAAAAGTTTAGTGGAGTTTTGGCTGAAAGGAAATTTAACATCATTCAGGATGTTACCGCAGTAATTAAGGATGTGAGGGCTCGAGTATCACACAGGCTCAAAGTTTGAGTGTTTCAGTGATCAGGATTTTGTTAAGTGCGTTCGCAAAAGATCGTTGTTGCTGCTAACTCCAACAACAAGCCCTATTGACTCCGTGATGAGTAGTTAAAGACTACTGCAAGAATCATCGCTATTACTTAACCGTTAAACAACGTTGACGAGAAAAAAACTTTAATCGAACCTCTAGAGAAGTTTTCGAGAAATATGGTTTGGTCAATAATAAGTGAGTTGCTTACGTCAAAAGTTATTCTGGTGCAGTTATTTTATTCCATGCACACCCTCATCGCTTATTGCTTTAAGTGACCGTGAAGAGTCTTGATCTTTAGGACGAAGAAAATTTTTTCATCTAAACAATTAGCCGTACCTGTGCAGAAAGTAAGCCACGTAATGAACATATCTGCTCAGTCAATTCCATTATTTAGATTTAGTATACAGTTTCTTAGTGAAATAACTTTATAAATGTAAGCCGTAGAGTCAAGTTCTGGCCTAATTGAATGGTGTGTGTCCTGAAGCATTATTCTGTTTTCCTTTCTTACAATGAAAGCCTGATGAAAACTTTACATATCCCCACTCGTTCTTCTCTCTACACAGCGATTTACTTCCTTCGGCATTGGGACACTAATTGAGTGCAGTGTGTATTTGATATACTTGTACTACAACACAACTTGCAAGGCATTCCAATATTGTCCCCGACAGCAGCGTACATTCTAAGGAATATTTAGTGAGTCATGCCGCATGCACATTATAATTTCACTAGTAGACCCACACGTGAAAATTCACGTATTTTTTACTGAATTGTTTAGTATGATTTGCTATTGGACGCGGACAAGGAAGGAGCTTCCCTATTGAAGGATGTGCCTTTGATATCCACAATACAATGCTTACAATACATGCATACCCTATCGAATTTCCTCCTATCTAAATCCTTAAGAGCGAGACAGAGAGACGAAGCAAGCAAACAAGCAAGCAACAAACTGTGTATTATTATATCGTGGAATCCCAGTTTGCGTATCACAATTTTATCCTCGCG
>VCRD01000393.1:199600-212730 GCA_006783055.1 Trinorchestia longiramus
TACAGGTTAGATGAATAATGGATATGCAAACGAATAGATCTCTTGACATTTTATCACGAAAAAAGAACAGCAATGAAGCTTTAGCTAAATACAGCTGGTCAAAATTATGAGAACAAATAATAAATTTATGAATAGATTTACATAGAACGGTACAAAAACATTTTAATAACTAGTGTATCCTCCATTATTATTAATTAGTTGAAAAATTTGCTTGGGCATGCTGATTACAAGCTTTTGTACGAAGTCCACTGGGACTTTGCCCCAAGTATCGAACACAGCCTCACGAAGACTCTCTTTGGTCGCAAATTGTAATACATTTTCATAAACTTCTTTGCCATTCATCCCCAAAGATTTTCTATCGGGTTGAGATCTGGAGAACAAGGTTGATGGTTCAAAAGTTGGATATTATTGACATCAAAGATCTGTTTCGAATGTCGAGCGTTGTGGATTGCTGCATTGTCTTGTTGGAAAATCCAGTTTTCTCCACACATCCTAGGACACTCAGTGAGGATAGAAGCACGTTCAAGCATGGTGACGTATCCGACAGACGTTTGGCGACCTTCCACGAGCTGTAACTCAAGCGTCCCATTGAAACAGAAAGCTCTTCACACAATCAATGATCCTCCTCCGCTATGCCTTGTTGAATAAGTCTCATTTGGAACAGATTTGTCATGCCAGTAGTGCTGAAACCCATCAGGGCCATCAAGGTTAAACTTTTTCTCGTCAGAAAACACAACTTTCTTCCATTTTTATATATCCTATGTTTGGTACTCTTCAGCAAATTGCATACGGGAGGCTTTGTGGCAAAGAAGAAGACGGGGCTTTTGCAATAGTTTTAATTTATTAAAACCTTCATTATTTAAATGTCACCGAATTGTACGAGAACTACAGTCTGCATCAGTTTTTCTTCTACTTGCCTTGAAGTTATCTTTGTGTTCTTCTTAACTTCCCTTCTTGTTCGTCTTTCAAGAGCAGGAGTGATCTTCATGGGGCGACCGGTCGATTTTTTCGTTCCATATTCAGTAGCATTTTTCAAGGAGTTTGTGACGACAGTTTTACTCTTATTTAGTTCACCTGCAATGGCTCTGTGACATGCCACGTTTTTCGAGTTCCACAATTCTACCCCGCTCATAATCTGCTAAAACTTGGCCTCTAGCCATATAGAAATTAATTAAGAGTGTTAGTAATTAGCCACGCACTTCCTCATCGTATCAGCTCGTCCGTACAACTGTCTGATTTGTTTACATTTTCCCAAAGTAAACTGTATTTCAATCTTGGTCTTATAATTATGACCAGGCATGATGAGATGCTTTTCATTTTCTGGCGAATAGGATGTTGGGTACAACATTTTTTGAAAATATTTTCTATTAAAATCTTTTTCGCACTCACCTTTGATATGTGTTAAGAGGAATTTTTCCTCCAAAGTAAATGCATGTACTTACAACGCCGAGATCAGGTGTGGTTTTATCATTTTGACCAGCAGTTTATATTCAGTTCAAGTCTCGAAATACATTGCGTAAATAAATTAAACCAATTCACATATAACTTATGCAAGCTAATTACATCACTTGGGGTTACTTTGTGCGCAGCTACGTATTTTAATGAATATACTATTATTGTACAATGATTCTCTTTTAATGGGCTGTCATTTCAAAATGAACACAGACATACGAACATGGACTTGAAGCATGCATATTTTTCCTGTGTATTTTTTCTGTCTTCAGAAATAGGAAGGTATAAGGAAGGACTAGGTACAAGATTGGGAAAAATATTCGTTTCAGGTATATAATAAAAGGACATAACATGCGTGATGATTTACAGAACAAAATCCTACTGAGTAGGGCATTCGGTAGAGTTTCATGGTACAGTTATGGAAATTTTTAAGCAAATAAAACCAGAATGAAGTCTCCTTACTGTTTTTTTTAAAAAGTTTGAGTTAGAACTGAAGAATTATTCAACACAAGTTTTGTCGTTTTCACAAAGGTCTCAAGTTCCAAGCATGTATGTAACCCAGCTCAACTCATGCCTAGAGCCAATTCACTTTTGATGATTCATGGGGAATTTTATACATCCTCCACAACATTGCAAACTTTTGCATGGTCTTTCCTCCCAATATTGATCGAGTGAAAAAGCCACTCAAGTCCAGGCGCAGAAATGAGGGGCTAGAAACTCGCCAGGTTGCTGCTGCACCACGCCTGCGTTCCGTTGGACGTGTGGGTGGGAGCTCCGCCCTGCTAAGAAATCTTTATTTTCATCCTCCTCAGTTTCCTAGCCTCCTCAACTACAGGGGTCATTATGGTGTTGGTGTTACTCAGTCGGACTTTATTGCGCAATTTTTACGATTTTTTTCAGGTTCTATTCTAAAAGACGTAAATTTACACTAATCCTGGGATAAATTTAGTCTGAAAAGTTTCGATTTTCACTTCCATTCCTACAGACTCGAAAAAATTGAACGATTTTTCTGCTCTTCTGAGATGACAGCAAGCAGTTATCTTCATAGTGTTCTGTTGCACTGAACTATGTGAGGACTATGCAGTGGGAGGGCAACACATCGTAGTTTCTCAGATAGATTTGATTGGAATTTCATACTGCTTTTCGTACGAAACATAACCTCGACCACTTCATCACGGGTCCTGACTACTGGTTCAGAGTCATATATCGTCGCTCGACGTATGATTCCGCTCCTAGAAGAAAATGTGCTAGTTAAATTTTTAATTCTACCCAGTTCTTCTAGAATAATCCCATTTAGCGGTTTAGGCAGTGATTTTTTTCTCATTCACCTACGAACAGGGGGAAAGATTTTTTGATTCTTTCTTTGATGACCACGTGAATTGATTTAAGAGGAGGCACAGAATGTTGTTCGGCTGCCCGCCTTTAGTTCATTGAACGAATTGATTACATATTAAGGCCTGAACAGTTGAATCTTCACATACTCAAAAGGACCAGAAATAAGAATGTTTGTGTTCCTCATGTCAACTAGCGTTATTCTGTTTTATTGTATCACATTCCGCTAGTTCGAAAAAAACGAAGACTAAATTACCAGGTAGATAGTTTAATCTTAAGGGATTTAAATTGTGTCAAATTTTAGTGAAACTTGGATTTGATAAGGTCTACCCTCAAATATATCCATATATAAAACATGCCTTGCTCACCTAACTGCAGCAATGTAAAAAGATAAATGGCCAAAGTGAAAAATAATTGGAAAATTGCTTTCAACATTTGGAATAGCGTCGATAATTTTTTTTACCTCTTGCTTGTTAATTTGAAACACACACACAAAGAAAGTGTTCATTAAAATCAAAACTGATAAAGAAATACGTATGCAAAACGTCCCTTCTATATCTTATCTACTGATAACATGGCCGGGTAGGTAAAAAAGACTAATAACGGAAAAAATGGCATATTTTGTTGTAATCCGGCGCTTTTGGTATCCACACTACAATATTCATAATACATGCATACCTGTTTTGATTTCAGTTCAATAACTTTTCTTCAGTAATAGATAGAAAGTAATGGGACGGACACACACAGATACAGAGGAATAGATATGGAGATGCACTGTGTATTATACAGGGCACGGCAACATAACTTCCTTTTTTCAAAGCAAAGCGCTTTGAAAAAAGGAAGTCATGTTGTCGCATCCTGTACTTATTTTTGGGATACACAAACTTTTATTAATTTATTGTATGTCAAGGCAGGTATAGAGTATTTCGATAGTCTATGTTCCTACATCACCATTTCATAGCTAAGTTAACTTCGGGAACAAATTTTATGAAACAGTTTTCACTTGTTTATTGAAAGCACATCATTGGCTCCTCTTAGTATCTGAAACTTAATAATAAATGAAGAAAATTCTTTTTTAATTTCTTAGGTTACCTCTTTACTGCCCAGCACAGAATTTTTCATATCTAAGCATGTAAAATAGCTCTTCCAGTGACACAGCATCGAAATATATTTTCGAATTATCCAATATGTATGTTGCATCTTGTATGTTGTAGGTTGCATCTTGTATGTTGTAAGTTGGCCAGAGTCCAGCAAGAAGTGGTTCACGTTCTCCTGAAGAGCCAGCTACTGGCAGCAGCAACAGTGGCTCGTATTGAGAATTTCAACAACGGACGCAAGCTAACGGTCTGCATCACTGGCAACTGCAACAGTAACAGCGCCATCAAAACTAGTATTGTAAATAACAACAGAAACAACTCATATATATGGTAACAACCACACCAGGAACAGTAGAAGACAGCAATAACAGTAGCTGTAACGGAAGCAATGACAACATTAATAACAGAAGAAATGTTTGGGATGTCAACACAAGTATCAAAATGAATAACTGAAGCAGTTCAAGACCAGTACAGTGGTACCTCGACATACAAGTGTTCTAACTTACGAATTATTTAACAATGATCATTTTGATTCAGATTTCCGCCCATGGACTGAACCAAAAAACATTCGTATGTTGGACGGAAATCTGAACCAGATGACCATTCGTATGTTAAATAATTCGTAAGTTAGGACACTCGTATGTCGAGGTACCACTGTATTGTCATCACAACGCTGTCAACAACAGCAACAGGAGCAACAACCACAAGAACAGCTGAAGCAAGATGTGAGACTAGAAGAGCTGCAGCATGTGTAAGCGCCTGCAGGCAGTTGCGACCCAGTACAGCCTGTCCGTGGCTGAGGGTAGTGTCTCGTTCAGCTCGGAAAGTTTCTCTTCAATCTAAGACTGACACATGTTTTATGATGACGGTTTTCAAAACATGACCTTCGTTGGAATATGCTTTTGAGAGAATTTTGGTGTTGTAGAGGTAGCGTTAGGCTTGTAGAGCAGAGTAATTCTGAGTACGTAGGTGAATCCCTTTCAGACTATAGATTGTCTATATTCAAGTACTTCATATAACAATTATGAGCAGCGAATCTCTAATTAAAATGCTTAAGCATGACTCAGCGTGACGAGTGTTTTGAGGAAGCTGTAAAGTTCTATATTAAATTTTTCTTCGATCATTGAATTACATTAATAAAGAAGAAGAATCTGACGCGAGCTTTACCAGACACTGCAGCCTCTAAGGCATGTCCGCTGTTCAAGGGTACAACTCGCACTAACTCGTTATCAAAAAACGCTTTCAACGTCACCTTGACTCGCGAGGACAATATTTGAGTTACTTCAACCTGTTGTGACCATAAAAAGGCATGCATTTACTAAGTGTCAGATCTTTACTCATACGTTTTGAGCTGATAAAATCTAGGTGATTGCTGAAATTCACGGAGTATTCGGGCAAGGAAATTTCTCTTGTACTTCCGGGCTCGAGAGTACGTGACGAGCCAGTGTTCACCTACTTACGTTCATTTGTGTAGAAGGGGCCATCCATTGACTGCATTTATGATAAAGATAGTTAGTAGAGCACAAATCATCAGAACAGCTTGTTATAGAGGCAATGACACCGACAGTGTAAATTGGGTTTGATATTTTCGATGCATGCGGCAATATGAACATGAAATGATTGGGCCATTGTTTTTATGATAGCTGGGATGGTAAGTAGTGGCTATCTAACAAGATAATGATACAAGGCGTGAATCTTTTAATACAAGCACCTCAATAAATTTATATGGATTACATCCATCGACTACGTTCATACTCTGATGCCACGTCGTTCTATTACGTACGCGTCTGTCTTGAGAGGATTAACAAGATTTTCTTAATACAATTACTATAATTTTAGTAATGAACTCTCCACACAGTTCATTATCCATAGTTGGAGCACAGTTATCAGCTCCATAAGCCCAATAAATTAAGACATGCGAGGCTAGAGTTTAGCTGAGAAAGTGGTACGTTTTTGGAAAATAAAATGGTAATAGTTTTTTCACTTAACATCTCATCCAAGCAGTTTTTAAAAAAATCTTATGGTTTAGGTAACATCTGCATCGTACGAATGTCAGCTGAAGCAGTAGAGTATAAACTACTAGCGCTATGATTTGCAGAAGTATAAAGCGTCAGCAGCAGTACCATAAGCACCTACAGCGCCACAAGCAGCAGTACCATAAGCACCTACAGCGCCACAAGCAGCAGTACCATAAGCACCTACAGCGCCACAAGCAGCAGTACCATAAGCACCTACAGCGCCACAAGCAGCAGTACCATAAGCATCTACAGCGCCACAAGCAGCAGTACCATAAGCACCTACAGCGCCACAAGCAGCAGTAGTATTGAAAATAGTTACAGTTGTACTACAAGCAGCAGAATTTGTACGAAGGTTGTTTTTTCAACCTCCAATGGGTTATAAAAAAGGTAAATATACATAAAATTATAATTTTATAACCAAATGTACGGCAGTACCTTTTGCTTCGTAACTCACATTTGGCGGGGCCATCGATTGTAGCAGTCATGTTCAATTACCTTGTACCTCAGACAATCGGGTTATATTCGTTTTGATGATTGTTTAGAAAAATAAGTATGACCAGCTGTATTTTGGGTAATAAAAGTATTAGGTTATGTAAATTTGCATATTTTATGGCCCATCGGAATTTAAAAATAAAACAATCTTCGTATGATGATCAAGAAAATTTTCCTCGTATCAGGAGCAGCACAATCAGGAGCAGCATAACCAGCAGCATCATGACCAGTACCCTCATAACAGTCAGTACCACGACCAGCAGCATCATGACCAGCAGCATCACGACCAGTACCCTCGTAACAGTCAGTACCATGACTAGCAGCATCATGACCAGTACCCTCGTTACAGTCAGTACCATGACTAGCAGCATCATGACCAGTAGCCTCGTAACAGTCAGTACCATGACTAGCAGCATCATGACCAGTACCCTCGTAACAGTCAGTACCATGACTAGCAGCATCATGACCAGTACCCTCGTTACAGTCAGTATCACGACCAGCAACAGCAGCATGTTGGAGATACTCAGTCCAGGTCGAGTAAGTGGGTCTGGAAGCTCTCCTTTACTGCTCCACACGGTCACTCAATGCTTCAGGACCCTGGCACAAACTCAACACGCCCTTGCTGTCAGAGGCCGAGCATTTTATCACACGCTAATCAATGGCCAGCAAGTTCTCCATGTGCTTTCTTTGATCAAAATTTGCAAAAGCATTTCGGTACAAAGGTAAATATCACTGATATATACCCTACTTTTTCACTTTGAAAATTGAATTTTTTTTTGAGATGTTTAACTTAGTTTTAATTCAACGCTTTTTCACTAAACGTTTTAATGAAGTATTTTTTCAGCAGTACACAAAATAAAATCTACTTGCTTATAGGAGGACAAAATATTTATTTACGATTCGTTATGTTGCCAAAACTGAGGGCGTGTAGTTACTGCTTGACATGTATTGTAATAAACCTTGTACTCGTTTGCATATAATGAAAGATCTATGATACGCAGGTATTTAGTTTATTCTAATTATCTATGAGAGTAAAAGTTAAATTAGTTGGATGGTAAATTTTTGATTGGATCGTATCACATTTGAAGGGATTTGTCTTTCATTTGAGTTTACAAAATGCGGCTAAAAAAATGATGCTACTAATATTTTAACTGACTCCTGTAATTAGAAGGGAACATCATTTTCATCACAATCCATCTCCACAAAGTTCCACTGCAAGCATTGCTGCAGACTGAAGTGTTTGTTAACTGGTGAGGTGATGCTGTCCACACTACAAGACAACTGTAGGCGCTAACTCCACAGCCGTGCTGATGGATGGTGGATAATAACACGCGATTTAGGGACGAAAGTACGCTTCGTTGTGATTGCCGACTGGATTATGAGCATTATGAAGAAGCGCTGTATACAGGAAGGTGATGAATTAGTGGACTACTGCGCCCTCGATTACTGGATTACAGCATGCAGGAGTATGAGCATCATAACGAAGCAGTGTCTACAAAATTTGATGGAAGATTCGTTCCTGCTGTGACAGGCACGTTTTAGCTTGTTGAAAATATCCATCTGTTCGTTGTGGATATTGAAATTACGATTGTTCAGCTGTTATTGAACAAATAAAAGGCATTGAGTATACTTGTCTACATGCCTCAAAGTTTAACTATCGTTATTCGTGTAACAAGCCAATTATAGTTTAAGCATCAAGGTTAATATAATAGTCAAAGCTTAACAATACAATAATATAATTTTAATAATATATGTACCGTAATGAAAATGATACTTTGAATTGATGGTGCTTTTTTTCCAGAAAATTTCTTTCACGTTTCAGCTTCACTTTACAGAAGTATAATGAGGAACCACGCACCTCACTCCATCAAATAGAAATCATATGATGGAGCGTAATATCGCTATAGACCCTGGTGAAGTTAGCACCAAGTAAAGCTTTGGGGTAAAGATATTTGATTACACTGTGAGAGGAACCGCCAAACTCAAATAGTTCGCTGCATAATTCATTGTAGGACAAATATTATAGTACGACTATTGGAGACGAGTAATTACTCATGGTTACACCTGATAGTAATGCTTTCTTTGTAAATATTCATCAGTCCAAAAAGATCTTGTGCATTGCGATATAAGTAAAAAATAGATGTATTTTGGTGCTTTTTTCCACACGCACTAATTCAGAAAGGCATGCAGAGTTCAAAGCGACGCAATCAGTGTCAATAGCAGGTAATAAATCAAATGTAAAATTTGCTACCGAACTTGATTTTGAAGTTGAAATGCATGTATCATGTATGGACTGACTAGACTTGACAGCAATATTCATTTTTCATTATGTAACTCACAGACACACCCGGCAATGACTACACCTTCCAGCAAGGTATTAAAATTTTTAGTACTGGTATGTACCTACACATCCTCATACATTGCATGGTAGTGTAGGCACGTGCACTCACCTACTGAAACTAGCAACATGGCAGTACTAATGTGACATGGCAACATTAGGTAAGCAACATAACTGGGGTGACATATCGGGATAGAATAGAATAACCGGCAACATGGCAGTACTAATGTGACATGGCAACATTAGGTAAGCAACATAACTAGAGTGACATGTCGGGATAGAATAGAATAACCGGCAACATGGCAGTACTAATGTGACATGGCAACATTAGGTAAGCAACATAACTAGAGTGACATGTCGGGATAGAATAGAACAGAATATGGCAACAGGAACGAGCCATTTGGTTCATTCTTGGGATGCTGCCCAAGTGCCATGCCTTCAGGAAACACATAGCAACACAGGGACATGATGAAATGATATGAGAGGATAACATGCCAGATACATGCCAGATACATGCCAGATACATGCCAGATACATGCCAGATACATGCCAGATACATGAAAGTTACCACATGACGATGAGACATGAAAATTTCAACATGATCGACGGAAAATGAAAGATACAACATGACCGGGGAAACATGAGAGATGCAACATGACTTGCGGAATATGAAAGGTGCTACATGGGGTACAAGTAGAATGGCAAGAACATGAAAAAAAACAAGATAATGAAAATAACATGACATATGCAACAAAAATTGATTAGTTAACACGTAGTCTACACATAAATAATTCAAAATGCCTCAATGTATCCACACGGCACCTTGTACAAAGATTGACACGTAGCGATTGCTGTAATTGAACGGAGTTTAATTCACAGGCAGTCTCGTACATCCAGCACACAACCTGACATCTATGGCTAGCGTACACTTAGTTCACAAAGAACATCAGTCGCACAAATCAGACATGGACCATGTCTACTTGTTACGATAACAGTTATACGCCTGACAATGGCGTGACAGAAGAAGTTTCCTGCTAACGGACAAGCTTCTTAAAACATGCCGTAAGATTGATTCTGCGTCGCTTGATCTGTTATTAGTACGTGTTCTTGCAGTTATGTCTGACAAGCATAACTGAAGCTGCACCACATCATTTTAGCTATCATGAGCCTTAACCGCAACGGCGAATACAAGCTTTGATCATATTATTTCTCTGTTGAAGTTGTGTAAATTTCTAACAACTCAACCGCTGCAGCATGTCCATGGCCGTTCATTCAAAATTGAATACACGATCAAAATATTTGTCAGTGCTCATTAAACCAATCAGTGATTTACCTACAGTTTTATCTACGAAAAGTTTCACGAATGATTTTCTATATTTTTGCAAGACATAGCTGTTTTCAGTACATATGTATGTACATGCTTCCTATCACCTTTTTAACTGAACATATCTTGAAAATAAAACTTATTTAACGCCTTCTGTTTCAAGTGCTGAAAGAATAAATTTTTGCCTTTCCTTGCACGTGGATACGAAAGGATTGCCGTGTTCATATCAGGTGTACATCAGGTGTACATCAGGTGACAGTCACAGTGAGAACTGGGCAGGGCAAGTCTGGGTGACAAGTCTCTCCATTCATTCATGCAGATGAACAGTGCAGGAATCATTATTTGAGGATGATATGATGAGGATTGACTTCTGTTTGCTTAATTTGTTTGACCTGTACAAAGTCAAAAATAATTATCATAAATTTCTAGAGTTAGACACTGGTTAAAACTTCTTGACAGATTTAAAGTTGGGGAGTCAGAGTAATTCTATTTATCTTGATTGGAGTCTACTAGGATTCGCTTAAACTGCTATTGTCTTCATCAAAATCAAGAGTCTGAAGGGTAAACTCAGCAACTTTAGTTGGTATGCTCTACCGCTGTTGTAAGCTGCAATATTTACCTGTCATAGATTTATTTTCCATAAATTAGCTCATGCAGTCAGGGTGTAAATTCTAACTCGGGTTGGAGTCACGGTAAATAAGTAAGAAGCGATTAGCGAATTAAGGAATTTTTTCTAGTCTCCAGCTGTAAAAAAGGAATTGTATTTTGAAAATTCCATCGAAATCGAATGCGTGGAAATAATGGTCAAGAAGAACCACAGGTCATGGTGAATTTTACAGTGAAAACTGAGAATTGAAATGTTATGGTCGTTAGAAAATTCTTTTGCTATTTCCAACCGAATTTTTGAAAGTATCGTCTATCACCAATTAATTTTCAAGTTTGATTGAACATAGGCAAGTTAAATTCAGTAACTACTCGCTAAAAAATCTGGTAGTGAGGAGCACAGAAATGTGCTCAATAAAGAGCCTGCACACTGACGGGAGCTTATCGTGTGTGGTTATGCAAACAGAACTAAAACACGCTTTGAGGCTTCCATAAAAACACAAGCATTTAAGATTAACAGCAACATGACTAAGAGCATTGGTAAACAATATTTAAAACATTCAATGGTTGAAATCGATTTATTTACTGACATACTTTGACAAATAAGAACACCCACCCCCTAGAAACTGTCTAACATCATTACTTGTTGTGCGTTGAAGTTTCCTTTGGTAGAAATAGTGCTTGGACTGGGAAGGCATTCAGTGTGATAGAATATCAATTCCTAAGGAAACAACGTAGTTGAGCGTTTTTATATATGAAACTTTGCTTGTAAGTAGAACGCTATATTTTCGTAATAAATAAATTGTGCTTGTGTCTGAATGATAGAACTGAAAACTCATGCATTAAAGGACGCTTACTTGCTACAATCATTTTCTCTGCTATGATGGTTGATTTTTTCATACTACATAAAAATCATTTCCGCAGAGTACAGAATTTGCATGTTTTTTAAAAACGCGTCTCTGCCAACATCCCCGCCTCTCCAGCGCAGGAAAAAGATGCATATGTGAATCTGAAAGCGAAGAAAAGGTGAATATTCATCAGAAAGAAAACAAATACATATTAAGTTGTGTCACCAACGCTGCAGTATGGGTTATAGAAAGGTTGATGCCATATTGCAGTGTAGCTGCCCCGCCATTCATAATGAACGCTTAATACAGCAAAAGAAGGCTGCTGCAGAATCTTAACTGCAATCAAAACCGAAGATTTGGTTTCAATAACTGGTCAGTGAGATTTTTCTTCAATTGTGTGACTGTAGAGTCACTCAAGAAGAGGGGCTTCATACTAAACACTTCTGAAGATATTCTGCAGCGAATGCTTTGGTGCTAGCAACGTTCACTGTTACATGACGCAGTGAATGCAGTGCATGACTGCCTCGTTGTGCTGTGAGCGACTGACTCGTAAGGCAGAAAGTCACAGCCTCACAAAACAAGTCACAAGTCTCAAAACAAGTCACAAGTCTCACAAAACAAGTCACAAGTCTCAAAACAAGTCACAGCCTCACAAAACAAGTCACAGCCTCACAAAACAACTCACAAGCCTCACAAAACAAGTCACAAGTCTCACAAAACAAGTAACAGCCTCACAAAACAAGTCACAAGTCTCACAAAACAAGTCACAAGTCTCACAGGACGAACACAGCCTCACGGGCAGCAAGTCACCAGCGCCCGAGGTACGGACTGGGTGGAGGCAGGACGATGGTCGTGTGTGCGATCAGCAGAGCATCTCTCCGATCACGGCTCACTATGTGTACAGCATTCGCTTCTTTAAGCTTGCTCGGCTCATCATGCCTGCAGCATTCGGCTTTCAGGCCTGCTCGAATCACTGTGCCTGCAGCATTCGGCTCCTAAGCCTGCTCACCATACTGCCTTTGATTCACCATGCGTCGCAAACATGAAAACACTCAATCCGTGTTTCTAAGGAAATTACTATTTTCTAACTCAAATTAAATTACTGGCAATGTAGAATGGAATAACTGCAGTTAGAGGTGTGCAGTATTTGTGTTGATTTAATTAAAATAAGTGTTTGTCAACGCATGTGCGATATCATTCAACGTATGTCGAACGTTCTCATTAACGCCGAACGGAAACATAAAAACTTACTCCATAGGCTACAGTAGCAGATTTTTGCCTGCTTGACGAACTAGGTAGTATCGTACAGGTTTTGTACAGGTTTTATACAGGTTACAGCAGTGTCTTGTACCGTTTGCTTTGGTCACGTACTCGCAGTACGCGCCTAACTTTGATGCGTTGAGTCCTAATGCCATTTAGTGCTCAAATAATTTTCGGCAATAATGGGGTAGAGTATCAGTGAACGCATGCAAAGTGAGGTTTAAGGGATATGAGGTATTAGTGAACGCATGCAAAGTGAGGTTTAAGGGATATGAGGTATTAGTGAACGCATGCAAAGTGAGGTTTAAGGGATATGAGGTATCAGTGAACGCATGCAAAGTGAGGTTTAAGGGATATGAGGTATCA
>VCRD01000393.1:215426-277086 GCA_006783055.1 Trinorchestia longiramus
TTATGTCCACTGCTGGGCGTAGGACTGCTGGGCAGCAGGGCCATTATGTCCGCTGCTGGGCGTAGGACTGCTGGGCAGCAGGGCCATTATGTCCGCTGCTGGGCGTAGGACTGCTGGGCAGCAGGGCCATTATGTCTGCTGCTGGGCGAACGACTGCTGGGCGTCTCTGTCTTCAGGTGCCTGACTTCTGGATGCGTGCCCGACCCAGCAGCTGGTCCTCTCACACCTGCTGGGCGCTGGGCAGCTAAGGGCCACATCTAGCAACTGGGCACCACAAATCTGCTGGGCACTGAATAGCTGGAGCTTAAATCTAGTAACTGGGTCTCTCTAATCCTGTGTACACACACTAAAGATTTAGACCCGTCAACTGGGTTACGTTAGATGTCACTAATTATTGAGCACGCATGACCAGCGTGAGTGTAGCGAACCAGCAACTGAGCACTTCTAACTTCTTTGAACTTACACATTTTATGTGAATTTTTATTATATTTCAAGGTGATGCCAACCATCATGTTTATCTAATATCATGAAAACAAAAATTGCATTTTTTATTGAAAGTTATCACTGAAAGTTATTCTCTTAGTTAACGTGAGGTGGTCATGAGGTTGATCAGGTGTTGCAGGACCTAAGACATGCTGAAGGCATGTCACAGAGGTCTTACTTTTGCACATTTAAGAATAATAATCAGACGCCTAATAATTTTTTACGCAAATCTGCATCCATGGTGAGTAAAGCTAAATGAAATGCCCCTTTGACTTAGCATTCTCTCATGCAGGCACGAACGGTACTTTCCTCAGGGTGTAACAAATTAAAATAAGAATTAATTTGTGGCTTTCGGTGGGATTGTAACTCCAAACCGTAAAAACTGAAAGAGATAATACCCGAACTCTTTTATCCACCGGAGTGTAGTTTATTTTTATTCGTCCAAAGCAAATTAGTTTATTAGTTTCCAGTAAAAAGAATTAGCATTATTTTACATTCACTGTGGCACGGTAATTCTGGCGCACTGGACGCTGTTCCTCCCATCCTCAGGCTATTTGAAGTTGCAAAGAGAAAGGAAATTTCACTGGGATTTTCTTATTATATTTGAATAAAGTTCATTGGAGCACACATGATCCCTAATGAGCTGGCCAACATGACGACAATTTCTGAAATGAAATCATCACAAATGGAGGGTGCCTCACTACGGGTGGAAGTGCGGTGCCCGGTGTTGGTATGTGCGGTAGGCCAGAACTCGCCGCACTTTGCTCAGTAAATGAAAGTGGAAAGTGCGTCCAGCGTACACATCACGCATACCAGGGCCTGCGAATCACGGTACTGATGCACACTTCGCTTCATCAAACCTCTGTCTCACTTTACATCACCCACTGCAATCTCAAATTCATCGATTTGAGGACTGGCAAAATGCAATTGTGCTTGCAGACACAAGGCGATTAAGGATCACTGAGATGAAATCTGTTCCTCTTAATGTTAGGATAAAACCTTCTCAAGGACAGATGATGTTTTTCATTCGTTTTACGGGAAAGTGTAGTTGCGATTCAGTTGTGCAGTTGAATATAAGCAGCTATTATAGAAATAAAAAACAAAAAATTCTTATCTAATTAAATAGAAAATGATGGGGGCATATTTAGAACAGTTTACACTGAAAGAAAGATGCGATCTTTTACCAACGTAAAAAGTTCAAATTCAGTATAAATATTTATCTTTATGAAAAAAGCATGAAATCATAAGGATTCCAAAGGCTATAAAAAATCTCCATGAAATTCAACGATCCTTTGCTTTTTCTGAGCAAACAATTCTTCAACAGAGATTTTCACTTGTTCAGTATAAATACCTTCAGCCTCGAAGAGTAAAAACTGTTACTTGAATTTCGTGCGTTGAGGTATAGGGGGAGAAGTTTCATGATTAACTTGACCTACTTGGCTGGAGCAATCACTACCTCACGAACTCGCGGCGATCAGCATGCTGACAGCGTGGAGGTAATGAACCCACATCAGTGAAGACGCAATGCTGCAAGATCATAATACGATATTATCTTCAGTAAAGCCAAAGAAGAGGACAAGACTCGCAGCAGTCGGCTAAGAACGTGACACACATGGTGATTGGTAGCCATGCCAAGAAGAAGCTCACGAGACTTCAATTCTTGGACGGTGTCCACTTTACGACTCTTGTAGCAGTGATACGAGTTTTTAGTGGCGTGTGTTCTCGCCATGTCGCTGCCACCGCGAATTTCACCATCTAATACTAAGAATGACCGTTGTGTGTTTATATATTTATTTATTTATATATTATTTATCTATTTATATGTTTCGTGTCACTTTCAAAAAATTAGAGATCCAGAGCCTTATATACTCCAGTCCGTATCGTGGATACCGAGTTCGGCGGGGTATTGCCCTATGATTTGGGTACCTTGTACCCGAATATGACACGAATTGCAGAGTCAATTGCAGCAGTAGAAAACTAAGTGCCATAGTTTTCACTAGGAATGTTGTCTTTAAAGAAATATTCAATCAAAACGTTTGTCCTATGTAAATATATATAAAACTAAATGTATTGCATTGCGCTTTTATATGTAATTTTATTTAATGTCATTCCAACAGTATTTGCCATCATTTTTGATAGCACGGGTATTATCACAAAATCTCTGCCGTCATTTTTGACGGCTGGATACATTGGTAAAATAATACACTGTCTGTTGCTTGCTTGGTTACTTGGTCCGTCTCTCTGTGACGCTCTTAAGGATTTAAATTGGAGGAAATTCGATAAGGTATACATGTATTGCAAGCATTGTATTGTGGATACTAAAGACACATCCTTCAATGTAGAAACTCCTTTGCAAAGCCCGCGTCCACTGGCAAATAAAACGAAATATATTTAGTAAAAACACATGAAATTTTTCACGTGTGGGTCTATTAGTTAAATAATAAAACTCTACAACACTCGGACATGATGTGCAGGGCCACCAACTGGAGCAAATTTCATCACTTATGAAAGCTCATCGTCAGTTTTTCAGGTATGTGTTCTCTCGTTAGTGCAAGTATTTGTTTCATTTCGAAACAAATGCTGATGCTGAGATCCCAGAACGTCATTTTTTTCCTTGAAGTGCATACCGACGTCACAAGTACTCAACTTGAAACATTACGTTCCAGGTTTCATTTCTATACGACCTTATGCTCTGAGTGTGGGCCCAAAGTAGACACAAAGAGTGACCTGCACAGCAAAGACCGAAACCATCGAACAAAGTAGAAGTCAAATAGACTGAAAATCCTATCATTAATTTTAGTGAAAAGAACACATCTCACGCCCGTATTTGAGCTTCACCTGACCACCATCAGTCCCTGCTGGCTCCCACACTTGCTCCATCAAGTCCTGCCTTCTTTGGAAGTAAAATGACGCGTGCTAATTGAGCAACAAAGTCCATCACAAGTAAAAATGGAAGTGACTTCAACGCCCTTGCAATTTTTAGCCCCCGTTTGTTTGTCCTTAGAAATTGTTTGAAAAGAAGGCAAGAAAAAACGCGCACGGTTCAGTCACGTTTCTAATTCCAGGCCCAGGCCAAGCATTAAGTATTGGTGTACACAATACCTGATGGCAGTATCGTAGATACAAGTTAGGATATCTTCAGTTTGAAAAATTCAGGAGTAAAACTTCAATTATTTTTGTCAGAATTTCAGTGGATGACTCCATGATATGGCAGCCAGTAAGACCAAAAATATGGGACTGACTTGAGTTGAATTTTAACAGAGGAACTCATCAGTATGAGCTCAACGATCATTTATGTTAAATCTGGTCTATTTGCAAGTTGTCTGTGAAGAATGAAGTTGAAATTTAACGAATTTAATGTAGTTTTCTCCCTTAAAGCTTAATATTTTACGGTTAAAAAGTGCTAAAATGAAGGAGCTATGAAATAAAATCCAATTTTCAGTTTTACCTGTGGTTCTATCAGAATTTGAATATTTTTACGAATGTATACATCTCTTCCATTCTGTATCTTATCTACGTGTAACATAGCCTTGAAGGAGAAGGCTAATAATGGAAAAAATGGCATAGTTGATAGTAATCCGGCGCCTTTGGTATTCACAATACAATGCTTATAATATAATACATGTATGCCTGTTGTGATTTCAATTCAATAATTTTCTTCAGTAATGGATTGGAAAAAGGGGGATGGACACACACAGATACAGAGAGAGATAGAGAGAAATGAAGATATACTGTTTATTATATACGTAGATTCGACGAAGAAATTTGCTAGAGTAGAAATCAGTAAAAAATTATTGCAGAAAAATTCCATTTCAAATAGTATTTGAAAAGAGCTGTTGTTGGCAATAGCTTTGTGACTGCTACAAGAGGGAACCGTTAAATCAAAGTAGGCTGTGAACAGCAGCGAACATCAGTAAAGTTAGCCGTAGCGTGACAGCTCGAAACGAGCTTAATGATTGTAGTTCCCAGCCTACATACATTGCATGGTGCGCATATAGAGTACTCGGAGAAAAGGTATGTAGATTTACTCTAAAATATACACATCTATAGATCTATAGTTGTGAAAGGCACTATGCCAAAAGGTAGCCGAAAAGACAGAGAGAAATGGTTCGGAAAATGTGCATTACGTTGACGTGCTCTTTTCTATACGTAGCGGCCAGCGGTCACCTCCTGTGTTAAGTCCCCATAGTGACCTTAGAAGCGTTACGAATTGAGAGCTTTTCTATGTGAAGCCCGCGCAGCAAAACTGAAATGAGTACGTTGCTGCATATGATGCATGTCTTATCTATGTTGTATACAGTGACCTTTCACTAGTTATTTATTGTATGGTTGTAGTGTTAATCCATTTGTGTATGCAGCCATGGAACTTCTACTTACGTACGTACCTACCTACCTACCTACCTATCGACATACTGTCGTTCTTGTTCATGAAACACAAACTGAGTTGACATCTTAAGTGAAAATTAGCCAAGTCCAGGAAAAATTTCAAGCAGAAATTACCGTAAAACAAGAATTTGTTCAAACGGCGTCATTAAAATTGAACACAGAGAAAAGAAACATACAAAGAAAATGGGGTAAAAATCGCTAAAATTGTTTATGTTTAATGCGCTGGTAGATTCGTAACTTCCCTTAATATGGTACTTAAATTTAATTCATTATATCAGTACTAAAAAATATGGCTTTTCACTCTGATAATACAAATAAAAATATTTATTTTAACACTTAGGGTAGGAAAAACTACGGGATCATCATTTCACACTGCTCAACTCCACCTTGATGTGGCTCTGCGACCTTGATGCTTGTTTCTGCTGCTTCCAGTTTTGATTGGTTGATGTACCACTAGAAATATGCTTTGACAGCCATGGTGACTACATATGTGGAGAAGTAATATGCAACAGTGCCTTATTATGCAGTGTATTTCTTTGAGTTTGTGAACAAATATTTTCACTGAGAGCTTTTGTTATCTCACTTTTTGAAATATTGTTTGTTTATATATTGTTTTCATAGCAATACTATATTAGTTTTAACACCGAAAAGGGTTGGCCTAGACAAAATGTTAAGGTTCGTTCAGAACAATTAATTAAACAGAGAAAATCAAGTTAAAGGCTGATATTTACTAATTAATTTTTGCTCGCTCACAAGACATTTCATTAAAGTTCTTGTGAAAAATGCGTGACAAACCGTGATAAACTCAAATTCTTTCAAAAACGTGTATCCTTAGCAAACATACATGATTTAGTTTATTACTTTATTTCTATCCAGTAACTCAGACAAAAACAATCAATGTCCAAATAACACGAAAGAATGAAATATTACTTAGACATTGAAGATAAATGTTCCAATTTCCGGGGATTGATTTAGGAAATAAATTATCCATCCTGCCTTTGCATATTCCACTGCCATTAGCCTGAGTAATATCATCTCATTTGAAAACGAGGTAATCTGAGCTTGTGTGGCACATCCCTGCAGCAGCGTCCGCCGCACAGCCTGGCCCTGGAATTAGAAACGTGACTGAACCGTGCGCGTTTTTTTCTTGCCTTCTTTTCAAACAATTTCTAAGGACAAACAAACGGGGGCTAAAAATTGCAAGGGCGTTGAAGTCACTTCCATTTTTACTTGTGATGGACTTTGTTGGTCAATTAGCACGCGTCATTTTACTTCCAAAGAAGGTAGGTCTTGATGGAGCAAGTGTGGGAGCCAGCCGGGACTGATGGTGGTCAGTTGAAGCTCAAATACGGGCGTGAGATGTGCTCTTTTCACTGAAATTAATGATAGGATTTTCAGTCTATTTGACTTCTACTTTGTTCGATGGTTTCGGTCATTGCTGTGCAGGTTGCTCTTTGTACCCACTAGACGACCAGTTCACTGGAGCTATTCAAACAAGATTGTCAACGCACTTAGAAATTTCGTTGAAAAAATAACTTTTGGTGATGAATGACCTCTTTTATAGTGGGAATAAAAGAGTGCTCTCTATAACTGTCTTAGATGAAGATAATTACAAATAACAGTGGCTTCAATATCGACAAAAGTTAGCAACCACTCAGAGCTTTCAGTATCATGATAGAGTTCATGCGTGAGAAGTTTCTTAAAGAATATCATAAAGTGCAACTCTCGTCTAATGACAGGAAAAAATTGAGCGGTTCAAGCTACAAAGCTTATATGTTTATTATGCAAAATGTATAAATTAAACGTTCATTTTTCTATGCTGATGCCTAAGTTAAAGTTATGCTTTCTGAAAGTCCCAGACACCATTTTGACATAAAGAAATGCAGTGAAGATTTCATGAATCATCGTGTGCTGTTCGAAGCAAGAGAGTTGTACCATGACTGGCTGATGAGAGCCGTTTATAAATAATTTTAGTCCGGACAAAAATCCAATTTTCAAAAAACGAAAAACTCAAATGTATCTTCTTTTTTCTATTCCTGAATGATATGAAGAGAAGAACTTTAGGTGAAACGCAATAGATTGATCCTTGCATGTACACTATTACATAATATCGATGCAATCACCATTATTGAAATGTCAAAATTACACACTATTTAGTGCACTAAGAGATAGGACCATGACATTTGGCAAGATTCCGATCTAATTAATATTTAAGAGAGGAATAATAATCCATTCCTTAAATAACACAACTTTTATCCATGATTTTGCTAACCATGTTAGTAATCTTTGTAAAGAGTCTCTGGCACAGCGACCAATTTATGAAGTCTCCTAATCTTAATAGACGAGCGTGACAAGTTTCTAAATTGAGTTAATGTTTCCTTTTGCCATTCCTTATAAATTTATAACCCGT
This sequence comes from Trinorchestia longiramus, assembly GCA_006783055.1. Classification (NCBI taxonomy): domain Eukaryota; kingdom Metazoa; phylum Arthropoda; class Malacostraca; order Amphipoda; family Talitridae; genus Trinorchestia; species Trinorchestia longiramus. The sequence goes on from VCRD01000393.1 coordinate 222,706, forward strand.
GCATAAATTGGTATTTAGAAAATCCTCTCACAATTTTGCAACTCCTGTTTCATATGTTCAACTAAAGAGAACTCGACAGGCATTAAGGAATTTTCCTCTGCAAAAAGTGGTTTAGCGTCTATTTCTAATGTAGTATTTAGATAGGCGCACTGATGTGTGCAGTGTGAGCTGGAACTGCGCCACAGACAGCATTCGTTTCAGCATCTGGATCCTCCGTTATTTCCATGAGCCATACTCAACTTTCCTTTCTGAATGTCATTCTTTCTTGGCTGGTTTCTGAAGATTCTCTTTATCTGCCATCACCATTCTTAAGAAAACAGTGTGTGCAGCCAGCGACGCTGATTGATGCGTAGGTTTAACTTCGTAATGCAACTGAGCAGCACCGCCAGCCAACACAACCATGACTTCATGTTGCTCGTAATTTATTGACACCTGCCATCAATTCTGAATCGTTTTACCATCATTCTGCCATGCTTTCTTTATCAGTCTGCCATCGTTCTGCCATGAGTTCCGGCTCTCAATCGGAATAGTTTTTCTACCAAAAATTCTGCCACACATCATACCATCTCTCTGTCACCATTCTATCTTACATTCTACCACTCATCATACCATCTCTCTGTCACCATTCTGCCTTACATTCTACCACCCATCATACCATCTCTCTGTCACCATTCTGCCTTACATTCTACCACCCATCATACCATCTCTCTGTCACCATTCTGCCTTACATTCTACCACTTATCATACCATCTCTCTGTCACCATTCTGCCTTACATTCTACCACTCATCATACTATCTCTCTGCCATCATTCTACCCTTCTATTCTGTTTAACTTCTGGAATAGAAATTATTCATTGTCGACGCAAACTTAGTCAGCAATACAATGGAAAAAGAAGTAGAATGAGTGTGATAATATAATCATTCTTTAGAGGTGTTTATAGCAGTCATTTCAGAAGGGCTCACAATTTGAAATTTTTTCGTAGTGAATTAATCGAGGCGATTATAATAATAATATTTCCAATATTTTGTTCTTTTGAACCCGCATAATTCAGTCAGCCACAATAAGTACCTCAACTTTACTAATGATTGCCGTTTCTTAACCTACAGATCAAAGCTTTTCCTAAACTTCATTAATTTTCGCTTTCCTCTGTTGCATTAAATATATTCGTAGCATTTCCCCTGTCTGGCTCAGCTGCCGAAGATAACACAATATTCTGGTCATAGCTGAGGCAGTGAATTATAACCATAATTACAATGTTTTTACTGACGACAGGTTTTGCATCAACGCAATGAAACAATCAGTTGCACACAAACAAAAATAAGGTATATCAGTCAACGCCGCCATGACCATGTGTGCATTCAAACGACAAACAAATTTCCCTCCATCTATTCCAATTTCTACTCATGAAACTTCGTAGGTATTAACTTCGTTTAATGATTCGCGTCCGAACTTAATATCAGTATTTGGAGCTGCGTGGAGTGTTGGCGAGCATTTTGCTAGCGTCAGGAGGAACAAATCGTTCAAACTGTGAGCAAACAATGGAGGAATGAGGTAAAAACTATCCGATTAGTTCCATACGTTCATTAGGGACAAATTCTTTCATGTTTAGAAATGCAGGTTTCCACGCATATTTTGGAGTTACTTATCGACTAATTAGGAATGAAGCACGCTGTTAAATGCTTTAGAATTTCCGGTACTGCATTAATAAAAGAGCTACAAAGCATAATTAACAAAGATCCAGGATTACCGTGAGGACACACTTTGTTGTGGGGTTCAGTCCCAGCTCATTGAAGCATAATAACAGAAACGAAAGTGTTGAATTGGTAGAAAACAGGGCACCAACTTCCTTGCAACCAAATGAGGAATACTTTCATCAGCACCACAGCGCAATCAGGCGCCCAACATCTTTAACTACAGACATCTGTTTAAATAACAACAGCATGGAGTCTGTGCCAACACGAGCTCTGTATTTGCTCTGCTACCAACATCAGTGGAAAAAACTGCTCTTTTATGCCCTAAAATACGAATACTAACGACAATTGAAAACACTAAGTCGTACTTCCACATCTTCTGTCAATGATGCAATAAATATAACAAAACGACTATTGTAGATCAGAATTTTTTAGCAGAGATTTCCGCAATGTGCGGCTCACTATCCATTTAAAAACAGCTACGGCTATCAAAGGAAGATAAGAGCATAGCAGCAGCTACGGAAGACAGACTGCACCTCCAGTCTGGGATGGAAGACAATTTAAGTATTACAGCGGCTGTGTTAAGCCTATGAACTGAGCAGCGCTAGCGAGGTCAACGCTCTGCGCTGCTGCAGGTAGTAGTGACAGCAGCAGTTAGAGTCTTTATTTACTGTAAAGCTGGCATTTAAGACACGTCCATCACCCTGCTTTACTAGAAGAAAAGTGCGCTTGCTTGTGAAGTGATGGTCGTACCACAACGTCGCTTCAGGCCTTGTGTACATTTTGACCTGCAGTACATACTAGGTGGCTCCCATGAACGCTGCAGAAGCTAGTCAGGAGAACGGAAATTTGGTTGCTTTCTCTTAAACGTGAGAAGTAGAGGCCTTGCACACAATCGACTAGGCCTGTGTGGTACGTACAAACCACAAGATTGAACACATAAAGTAGAACCCAGTTCGATTTTGTTGCAAGTTCAGATTAGTAGGTTATTATAAAACTGAATTTATGGTACTCCAGCGTGTGTTGATATTTGAGAAAAAAAAATTTTTTTTGGACAGTCAGAGAAACTAGTAAACAAATGGCTATAGTCAGAGAAAGAAGAAATATTGTGAGTCCTTGAGAAATGTTGCTTGCAATTTGAACTCGTGTCGTACAACGTACAGATTTACAAAAGTAGAGAGTTGTGTTTAGTCTTGCGCTGCTGTTCGTTCTCATACATTAAGTTTCAATCATACGACCGTTAAATGATAAATAAAATTTTAAATTAAGAATCCCTGTCTTAAATATTAGCGCTAAGTCTTGAAAAGCACTACACTCTTCAGACAAATGATTGTGAGTCACAAGTAATGCTGAATAAGGGTCGACCGAATATCGCTCGAGTAAACAGCCATTCAAGGCAGGAACTGAACGCTCTCACGGCACCAAATCAGCTGAGCATCAATATCAGGTCAATTCTTTTCCTTTTATTATGGGTTGTAACTGTCAATGATCACTTGGCCGAGATGCCAACGAATCTTGGCGATCCATCGTAGATTAGAAATTAACTTTGTAACTTCATCGTCTTTCAAACCAGCGGAGAGTTCGAATGATTGAAATATTTATTTCCGCCGTACAAATTGAAGACATCAGACAACAAAAACTTATTAGGTAAACATGCATGTATAATACTGATGTCATTCACGCCCCTGACTTATGTTGAAACTAAATGTGTTGATAAAATTTGAATTTATACTATCGAAATCGGTAGGGTGATGTCCCGGTAGTGTAACACCTGTTTGAGGGGATTTTTGGGCAGTTAACCATAGCAATAATTGTTTGTAGACTCAAGTTAATCAGAGGAAGACATGGAGCGTTCAGAAGCAAGAAGCTCGCAGATGCTCCAGAATATTCGAGAAAGGAATGCGACGAACCGGACTGTGAGGGAGCGTGAAGGTGTGCTGGAGCAGTAGAAGGTAGGAATATCTAGCAAGCTAGAGTGTGGAGACGCCTGAAGCTACTGCAACAACACCGCCAATCACGAGACCGCTGCTGCTGCCGCTGCCCTGTCCAAGAGCAAGGGCAGATTAACCTAGAACAGGATCCCTCGACGCAGACTATCCGCAGCACCATCTCTTTGCGCCGACCATCGGTCAAACGACGCTTTAAATCACCCATAACGTTCTTAGCAGCCCAGTCATAAGTGCGCATTCGCTAAACCTTCACGCCTACGCGCGCATTGTGCAGATGGCTAGCAAGAGCAGGTCAGTTCGAGCACATGCTGAAAGTTAGGCGTTGTTTCGAGCAACACGCGACTGTGGCCTGTGTCCAGATTTGGTTAGAGATTCCGTGACGCTTTTTGCTACCGAGCAAGCGCTGAAGGGTATGGCTATGCTAGCTTCGGCAGTGAAGGGTTCACTCAGGAGTCGGGGACGTGGGGGAGTGAAAGGGGGTTTGAAGTTCAAGAAGACACGGGGTAGTGAAAGAGAATAGAGGACACATACCTTGGGGACTTTCCAGATCCCTGAAAACCAGTACGGCATTATGAATTTTTAGCGAAATTCTAACGTTAGAAGAACGTATGTACACTGTTCAGTTTCCATGAACCACAATGATTCCCAAGCGATTAGCGCATTCATGAGAAACACCGTAACTGAAGGTTAAAAAACATTTTTTGAGCAACAGTTATAAAACTACAGGGATGTTATGTAATTAGGCACCACACAACCCGATAATAACAGTTTTACATCATGTTAAATTGTATTCACATTAGGAAATTTTGTATAAGTGTCATCCTTTCAGTTTCAGACCTTCCTAAAGCAGTTCGGACAGGTTTCATGAGCGGAGGACCGAGCGAAAGATGTGCATCGCGCTTTTCTGAAAATAGCTCAGCGAAGTGCGCTTGATCATCGAATGTTAGGCTAACACCTTGCAAAAAAGTCAATCGAACCCGTTCCCGCCAAACCAGTCGGGCGTTTAACCTGAAAAGATGGAGCAGCAGCAGAGCCCGAGCTTACCGCCGCGGTCACATGAGCTGGAGCTCAGCATCACCACGTAACTTGCAAATTTTATCAACGTGAACCTAAAATCGAATGCTTTTCCAAGCTACAATTGAAGTTTGTGTACATGAAGCAGTCCTATACAGCATATCTGCACTAGCTTTCTGAGAGTGATTTGACATCACTTACTGTGCCTAACGTGAGCAATAGTTCAGAATAATCAGCAAATTCTTGAAGTAAGATTTTTAATGATGACCCTTCGCTATTGTTCCCATTAAAAACAACTGGAAAATCTTGATAGAGTTATGCTAACAAAACTCCTAGAAATGTAAGTTAGCAAAGTTTGAACACATTTTGATTGTCTTAAAAACTTCGACCGCGTTGCCTGTACTGCGATAACAACATTTTTATGGGTGCTGGTTGACACCTTACATCACAAGAGATATGTGCCATTGATTCATAAGATAACACATGTGACGCAATGCACTTCCCGCAACAAACATTGAGCAGCAAACTCTGAATAGATATTTCACACTTTCACAGGTGTGTGCTCAACAAACTTCAGGATTTTTATGCCATATTTACTTGTGGGATTTGTCATCACTGTGTTCAACGATTTCATTTCCGTTAGACACGTTCTGAGCAGAAGAGATACTCGTTTTTAAAGAGTTTTTTGTTGTGTCTGTCGGTATTATCACAACGGCTTACAATTCTTATATTGAACAACAAAATCCATTCACGAGAGTTTTATTCGTCATGCTCGGCTTTGCACTTGTCTTTACGTTTGGGATAATATGCTCTCACCTAATATAACATTTTTCATCTCATTTTACTACATGCATGGAATGAGAAGCGGTATTTTCATCACGATCCTTCAAAACAAACCTTTAGTTTGCCAACTAATTTTTCGTAGGGACTGAAATTTGGAAAAAAATGTTAGATAAAAGCCCTTCAATTTTGTTGGGCAATACGGCGTAGAAAACTCGAAAAGCCATCCATGCATTGAGCAGCAACAAAGGGGAATCACACAATACTGTAAAGTAGGAAAAATAAGGCGGAATGCGGACTGCAAACGTGCCTCTCTCTCCCCGAACGCGGAAGCAGGCATTCATGCAGCGTCGACAACGTGTTAGGGCTGTATGCTTGAGGAAAAGTTCAAGTGAAAAAAAATTAAAGTGAAGTAATTTATGTACCGTAGTAAGGTATAATAATACTACATTCGTGAGCCCCTTGTATGAAAAAAAATCATTGTATATCTCCAAAAACAAAAAAACCTACAACCTTCAGTCAGAAGTCCACAACAGGACGTCCTGTCACAGATTCATCCTCTATGCCATCGTCAGTACCGGCGTCACATCGATGACCTGGGTTCATTAATCATGACTGGTTCATTACTAGTGATCATTACCAGATGAGAACCAAGTAAGGACTTTTGCGTAGCTGGTAGTTCACAATGGTCACTGTGGCTCCCATCGTGTGAACTGCAGCTAACCTACAGTTGGCCATAAAATTTCCCTAAAGAAATATATATATATATTTATATATTTATGTGTACGTATTTGTGCTTCACTCCAGTTGACAGTCCTAAATTTTCCTGTGTAATTAGGAGTGTGGAACTACAATCTTGCTATGGGTAGTAAAATAGGTAGACTTGATAGTAGATCAGAAAATATCTGAAAAAAATTAAAGGATTACCGAATATCAGGCTTTACAAAAGTTATCCTCATGTGTATGCAACAAGGGCAAGTTAAAGGTTTTCCTGAGAAAAACAAAAAGTAGATGACAATAGATTAAATATGTTATTAAGTTCTGAAAATGTTTGAGTACAGGATGCACTGAAGTTATTAAGAGATTCTGACTCCTTCCTTCGTAAGTTTTGACTCCAGAGACTTCAAAGTTCTGTAAAGCAGGTCTGTGGGGTTGGAAGTTCAATCCTTAGACTTCAACCGACTCTTGAATTTTTAGCAAGTCTAACTGCAACTTCGTCTTCGATTCTATAGCGATAGTTTTCATCCAACTCCTAGACTCCAATTTGACAGCCTTGCAGTGAAGTTCAGTTGAAACTACGCATTCTAAAACAAACCAGATGCAATAGTTCAAAAAGTACAGGTTTGGCTAGAACGGGGGCAATTACTCCTTCAGGACTAAGTAAGGAATACAAGCTACTAACCAGTCATTAGTTTTTTGTAACCTTTGAGTAGATACAGTTACTGCAGGATTATAAAAAATGGTTACTCCTTAAGCGGAGTGAAAAGGTCGTTCAAGTAAGTTCTTGGCGTAATTTGTTTATGTTGTGTTTTACCTAAATCCAATATATAACAGACTTTGGCTCTTCCAGAGAAATGACTGCAGCAACAATATCAGGAAAACCTCTCACATGCAGTCAGTCTTCAACTTTTTCGCTGCGAATTCAAGTGATATCATTTTAGTCAGTAGAGATTCTTAGCCTTTTTCACTGCTGGTGTTCCCTGAAGGGAACAAGGTCGTTTGGTACCTCTCGTAGAAATTTACAAAAAGTACATGGGAACAAAGTGTTTCGTTTTTAAAGACAGCATTCATTTCAAATTTTCAATAAACCGGATCTTCGTTTGGTACTCCTCGGCACGGCATATGGTTCTCCCATGGGGCACCAGTCTCCAGTTTAAGAACTAATGTTTTAGTGGTTAAAATACTTCTGAATGTCAAATTTTGTTTCATTCCTGAAAACCATGTTTGAGAGGGAGCTAGACTGAAAGAAGATTCGACTAGTTGTTCGCTACAGATACTGCTAGAGATTCTATTTCTTTTGTTTTTTATAAAGAGACACTTTGAGCTTTTTAAACGTGGATGATATTTGACATTATTCTTATCAGCACATCTTTTTCCACTTGCTGAGCAGCATCTTTGGAACAAATAAACTCTGACCGAGAAGACTGTTTGGAGTGTTCAGTCACATTTGCTAGGGTTCTAATACAGCGAAGTTAGCCGACTTTAAAGTTAAAAATGACATAGTTGCCGCTCCCACAAAGTGCTTAGTTCGCTAACTGTCGTAGTCAAAACGCAGCAGAACAGCAAAGTCCATCTTCCCCGAGTGACGTAGAACCTCTTCCATCTCCAAAGTTTTGTACGACTGTATTTCTGAGCAAACTTTGTCGGAAAGTAGTCATTCCCTGGATTTACAGTTCCAAAAATCGTATCAACTTCCCATACTATACTTTAAACATATTACATTTTCTAGTTCCTTCATTCATAAACTGTAGCTCATTCCACGAGCTAGTCACTTCTAGAAAATGCAGTATCATCCGAGCTCATCTTTCTCATAAGTACATTTGCCAAGCGTGTTGTCCTTGAAGAAAATTCACGAACCTTAAGTGTATCATTCCCAAGAGCGGCATATTTCCCCACCGCACCAATCCTAAAAAGACCACAGCGCCCATAAAATTCGCATGGGCGTCTCCAAAGCTGCACGGTAGCTCGACGGCCGCCTCTTCAGGAGGTCGTCCAGCCAGTTCGTGACTCCTCTAATGGGTACTCCCACGCCCCTCCCCCATGCCTTCACACTCCCTTACCTCTCATCCTCTCCTCTGACTGCGCCTCATATTCTTTTCTCTTTATATCCCAGCGATGAGTTTTTCTCCCTATTTTCGTTCATGATTTATCGTTTTTTCTTCGCACCGTTATTTCTCTGCTTTGTTCATTAGATTGTGCTCGTCCTCCACTACACCGGTTCCTCTTTCTGATGTTCAGGTGAACTCCCTGTCTTAATTTCCCTTCAACGGCAGGCACCCTTTCTCAGCACACGTGTCATCAACCCCTCATTTGACGCTCGAACCTCACTTCTCAGTAACCTCACTTTGTGCTCCTCATATCAACCTTTACTTTAGGATTCAAACCTCGTATTGCGTCGGTTATTACACAAACAGAGGTAAAAGTTCATAATGAACTGTAAACCAGCAAATCAAAATGACAGTGTTCGTTTGATTTTATGTATGAGGCTGACGAATACTACAGATATTGTATCCCAAATTTCTGAGAGAAAAGTACAACGTGTTTACATGTGCACGATTTAAAATGCATTTCACAACTGCAAGTTATATAGAAACCATTCCTCTATCTTCGGTTTCTGTTGGTATGGAGTATCAACGTAATCCACAGCCGTCCTTCAGTTTTGTTGCAATCGAATCGCAATCAAAAAATCAAATACCCAAGAACGTTTAATGTGTTTGCATTTGATAACCTACTGTATATTGATATGTTTTGATAGTTAAGGTACGTTGAGACGCTTGAAAAAGGTATTTAGCATTATTGAGATTAGGACAGAAGCTTCAGCGTTTTATTTTTACAATTTTTGTGGTTCATTTAACGCCTTTTTTACCGCCTAGCTACTTTTCAGCCTCCACAGCCTCTGGCTCTCAACATAGGCTTGATTTCGGTGAGTTTCCCCCTTTGAAAGTTTATGGACCTCTTCTCTACAACTAAAATTATCTTCTGTTTTAGATAAGTCTTAGAAGGGAACTGTCTGTATAAGTGGAACTTTGTCTTCCTGACCTTACTGGCAAGTGGTCGTGATGTTGAAGGCAGATCCAGTTAATACGAATGAAAATGAAGGAAGTGCATTCACTAAAAGAGAAAAAAGTATTAAAGAGGAGCTTTGAAGAAACCAAACCATACAGCAATGACTGTCATGTGTATTCCATAGCATTTGAATGTCGCATTGCGGTGAAAAAGGAATCGTTTTATCTTGGAATTAGATTATTCTGGCTGTTGTCTATAGTATTTAATTCCATGAGATTTTAAAATCCATTTGAAAATGCAAAGTTTTAGTTGAGATCGGTAAAATTCTCTGTGAATTAACACTCTTTTTAAGTAGAGTTCATAAAACAACAGCACTTATTTTGAAAGAAAAACTGGTTCATACAAACAGAGGCTTGAAGAAAGAAGTTAATATGCGTAGACTTATTTCTGGAAGCGTTGCGTATGGTCGGAGCGAGAGACAGTTCTTCCATGCAGACGTGGCGGACATGAGCGACAGTGGCAGAACTTAAGGGAAAATAATTTCCTGCAATCTTGATGCTGAGCATTGTTAGTTAGTCTTAAATGGAAGAGAAAATAAGACGGCTGTATTTGATGCCAATGAGAAAAGATAAAGAAAGCTCACGTAGCTCACAGCGATAACATTATATATAAATCAATGACAATCAGCTGCGAATGTTAAATGTTCTGAGAATTTAGTAGCAGAAATAGAAAGTTCATCTAATTATCGACGAATGATGCAACAAGAATAAATAAAAGAGATGTAAAGTAAGAACCGTAGATTGTTTTAAGTTACTTTGATGTGAAACTACTCGTCAGTGACTCTGAAACAAGTGTTTTGAGACACTCCAATTTACGCAAGGGCTTCAGTTAGAAAGGAATAAAAAATTGATTCTTTACCTTGCATTACTATAGCAAACGTACCAACTTCCCTAGTGCTGTGGTCATGACATCTCACAGTACGTGGCGCACGAGGAAGAAATCTGTATTTTCTTTTTCGTACGCTTACGTGAAAAAAAATTCCTTCTGCTGTATGGCCTCAAAATTAATTATCATAATTGCAAATAAAAGAAATGAAGAAAAAATATAAAACTATAATTCTGATTTTTCAAATGAATAAAGAGCGTTTGGATTCAAATTATCCGATTGTAATGTACCGGGGATATTATCACCGTTAGTTATCTGTATGAAGGCCACCAAAAGGTCTTTCTTATTTTAAATACTCTGCAAAGATACTTCGTGGTCCTAATTATAAATTATTACCACCAATTAGCTGCGAAATAAACATAAATTTTACTTGTATTCTCCACACTGTATGGTAGATTTTTTCATCCGTATTACATACAATAAATAAAGAAATAATGATTCGATCACGTACTTCATTTTGATATTTTGATCATTTGTGTGTATTTCATCTAGGCCAGTGAAGTAAGGAGAGGTAATCAGTATCAGGAGCAACAAATAACTACATTTTTTTACATACAAACTATTACATAAGTGCACATCTAAGAGCGGCAAAGATCCAAAAATTAATATTTTAGAGGCCAAACACAAGTTCAAAAAATAACTTATAACAGTGACTTTCAAATCAAGGAGCATGCATCCTCCAATCAAGGAGCATGCATCCTCCAATCAAGGAGCATGCATCCTCCAATCAAGGAGCATGCACCCTACATGTGGAACAGAGGAACGGAGAAGATGTATTGGATGCAAACATTGAAACTCGAGCTACAGGTCTCCGATGTCGCAGCAAATCTGTTCGTGATCGTCATCACTTAGGTAAAACTGACGCACAGAGGTAAAAATCTCCTGTACTCCCTTATAAAAGACTCAGTTTTTGTCTGTGTGCTGCCTTATTGATGGCCGGCTAAGCTTAGAAATCATCAGTCATGAGTGTGTACGTCGAACGTAAGGTTTTTTTCCGAAATCAGCTTTAATCGCGAACATTAATGACTCACGTATCGAGTGACTGCCATCATTTTTGAGCTGACTCTGCAAACGAGCGCATATATACTACAACAACTGATGGTAAGTTGGCACGAGAAGTGAAAGACCAGCGCTCGAACAGACCAGTGTGCTGGACATTCTTGCCATTACAGAGACTGGTGAATGGAGACTAGGAGGCTTGAGTACGCAGCTGCCTGCCTCCGTCTGAGTAGGCCGTCGCCATGTCTAGCATGCGCCCCAGGTTCGCGTCACTTTGATCGGTGATTTGCTCCATGTAAGGAGCTCACTGCCTGGTTAACGTTTCAACGACTGGCATGCGTCGGTCGATTGGAAGCTTGTATTCTAAAACGTCACTATTTATAGAATGTTCCCCGTGTGATATTAAAAACAGTGGAGTTTATAAAGTATCAGCTTTCTGTGAATTAAAACTGTTCTGGGTTCGATAAATTATGACATCTACAGGTCATGCTCCTGAGTCAGCAGTAGCATAAACGAAGACATTCTGTACAATATTTTAGCGATCGTAGAAGCTACTCGTAGAATTAGCACAATCAATACTCTAATAGTTGTGTTTTGCTTCTAAAAATATACACATGACGGATCATATTCTAGTTAATGCTATAATGGATCAACAACTGTGTGTAATAATGCTCTATTAATGTTGAAATAAATCTTAACATATAAAAATGAGCGAGTCATCGGCCAAACAAAGCCACTGCTGATTGAAAGGTAAATACCGTGGTACAGCTTGTCAGCTGTGGGTATTCCAAATTTGTAATTTGCTTTAAAAATATAAGACCAGTGATGACAGCTGGACGATGTGTGAGCACTCCTGTAGATCACAAGTTGAGTTTTGCAAATTACAAATGAATCTGAATCTTTTCTATTCACGATTCATTCTGTCAACCTCTAATTAATTTAGAATTAGCAATTGAAATTTATTGGGTAAGCCCACATACAACGTTGCGAATACATGTTGAGCAGCAGTTCGACCAAGCATGCAGTTCAGATATATTTCGCTGATTTATAATGACTGACTTCACACAGCAGATGTTTGATTTTCATGACACTTAGATGTACATTTATAACATCCATCATTGGAACTGGCGAGGTGCCCTCTATCCCTGACGGTTGTGAGGGCGCTGGGCAACGCAGGAGTAGGCAAGCTGGTGTAGTCAACTGTCGTCTGCTGCTCCTTCCAGGGATGTGGAGCCGGAGTCAAGGAGTCAAGGAGTCAAAGGAATCGAAGTCAAATCAAGACATCGGAGTCAAGGAGTCAAGGAGGCAAGTCAAGACTTCGGAGTCAAGGAATTAAGGAGACAAGGAGTCGAAGTCAAGACTTCGGAGTCAAGGAGGCAAGGAGTTGAAATTAAGTCAAGACTTCGGAGTCAAGGAATCAAGGAGACAAGGAGTCGAAGTCAAGACTTCGGAGTCAAGGAGGCAAGGAGTTGAAATTAAGTCAAGACTTCGGAGTCAAGGAATCAAGGAGACAAGGAGTCGAAGTCAAGACTTCGGAGTCAAGAAGGCAAGGAGTTGAAATCAAGTCAAGACTTCGGAGTCAAGAAGGCAAGGAGTTGAAATCAAGTCAAGACTTCGGAGTCAAGGAGTCGAAGGATTGAACTTCTAACTCCACAATCGTGTTCACTGCTACACTGTCAGCAGTGCGACGCCACCAACTCAGAGGAATTTCACAACATGCACAGAAATCTGCAGAAAGACGGAAAAATAAAAGCTGGGAATTTTTCGTGTGCCCAGATCATGCAGAAATAACCAAAATTGCAAAAGCTATTTGTAAAACAATGGGGAAATAGATAGAAGCCCTCTTTAATTTACGAATACGTGAAAACATGACAGAATTGTGCACATAAACCTGCCACAGTTGTCATGCTAAGCTAGCTGTACGTAAGAGTATGATGAAATTTTTCTACTGAGGTCCCAATAAATATTATTCTTCCACTAATTAATATTATGGAGTAATGATCCTCCGTTCCTGCAAGACTTGAATGTTAGCACGTGTTGAACATCAGCATGGGTTAACTATCAACACGTGTTGAACATCAGCATGGGCTTTCAACATTTCTTGAACATCAACTCGCTAGCTTCATAGTATCATGTGAATTAAATGCAAGTTCGCAATTTATTCGATTACTTCCAACAAGAATCGACAATAATCTGTGCACGAGTTGCATAGACCAATTTTATTAATCCTCTGATGTTCGTTTTTACTGAATTCAATCCAAAATTGAGAATCAGTTTTCTAAAAATCGACCATACTCTCAACACGATTGTGGATCATCAAAAGTAGAATAGAGATGCTGTGTGTTCTAAAGCCTTGCAAAATAGCATAATAAACGTCATTGCAATAATAACTTTTAAAATTCAACTAAATTTAACACTGGTAAGCGTTTATATATATGTATATGTGGCCGTCAAGGTAGACACAGTCTTGCTGGTAGAGACTTAACTTTCTCAGGTAATGATATTACAAATATTTAAAAATAAGATTCGATGTGGTAAGAGGATTTATGATTCTTTATCAAAATAATTCATTCATATCATCATGTTTTCAATAGATATCATTGCTAGATTAGTCAATCTTTCATTCCCTGCATACTACGCAAAAAGTTGAGTTTTTCTGAGTTTGAAAAACACTTTTCAGCTTCAGCTGTTGTCCCTGCAGTCATTGAAATTGACTATACTAAAGAAAAATAATCTCTCCCCAAGTTTGCCATATAGCTCATACCTTGGAGTATAGAATAGAATGAGGCTATAGGAACGAACCTTCTGGCCCATTCTTGGGTCGGATAATTACTTCGATAATTATTCGGTTGTTTTACCCAAGTCCCAAGTCCCAATCACTATTTGTGTTTGTCATAAATATCTGTTGTTTCATCCCGCATACACAACTGCCGCTCATATACTCATTTTCATTTTTTCCTCGATGATGTTTTTGAAAATTTTAAAAATTGATTCTAGAGGTTTATGTCATATTATCTCGATATTCCTTTTAAAACTGACGCATTACATATGTGATCATCTAAACCAGAATACAAACTACAGGCAAAATCAAATATGCATTGAAAAATACTTGGATTTTTGGAGCTCGAACTGTATCATGTCTTCATGAAGGGATTTCAGATTTAAAAAGCAATTTTACGCAGTTTTAATTTTAGGTTATATATTTTTGTTTATTTTGATCACTTAATTGTGCATCACGATCGAAATCTTGTTTGATAAAGCAATTTTATCTGCAATGTTAAGTTTACCGAGTTTTTACACATAAATAACGTAATTTATGTAATTGTTGGTAGTTTATTTTTATTTTTTTTTTGTGGCTAATGCCTACAACCAGTCGCGACACAATATTAATAATGGAAAACAGAATAAAAAATTATTTTCTTCCCACCCTGAAAACTATTCACTTTCTGGTAAACACTGACGCTGAACTGTCACGTGTATTGTTTGCTTCTCTTACATTTTTTTGAAAAACGGATAAAAGTGGTTGTGGATGACGTCATGTTTTTCGTTTTAACTTTTTCACCTGAAGTCAACAGTGTAGTTCAATTGTAGTTCAATAACTGTGTTCATTCTGGTTAGCACTAACATCGTTTACCAAATGGTAAAGTAACTATATTTAACGCAACAGAAAATAATTTAAGCGGCTGTTGACACCAATACCAGTCAAGCATTACAACGGCCTTGCTGTCAGCATCAATAGACGCATTGCATGATGTGTGCTGCAGACAATGCAACTCTTCTCTACCAGGTATGATGACTGTGGTACCTATACTATCTTTCTGTATCAAACTTCTATTTATAATAACTTCTTACCTAGTTTGAACTAACAACTTGAAAATTCGTCCATTCAAAAAATGCAACCAACAAAGAAATAATTAATTCTGTAATACAAATCATGAGCTCTAAAAAATTGTAGCATATGATTGATGAAGCAATACGTCTAGCGGTCACATCAGACAGACCTGCAGTTCCGTGCCTCCCAAGGACTACTGTCTCTGCCTCAAACAATACTTCACAGTCCCCAATCACTTCAAAATGTCATGTCAGTTAAACTGAAAAGCGCGTAAAATTCTAACCTAGTCTGGACACTGACGCGCACTTGCAACTTTGCTTGGCCTTCCGTGCGTTGGTGAAAGTCTTGCGTCTAGCAGCCTTGCTGCCGCCCTACACGAACTGAAAAAAATGCTGGGACGAGTAAGTCTGTGCTGTGTAGCTGTGACGTACAGGACTGTAGTTGTGACTGTGAGCACACTGTAACAGTGAGCACGCTATGATTGTGAACAGTCACTGTATTACTATCAGGAAGCTCAAATGAAGTCACTCTAATTTCGAGGAGAGACGTCTTCTTTGGGGACTGGGTAATTCCAGACTAATAATAATTTATAAACAATCCGCAAATAAAGTTATACCGACAACCACGTATGCGTACACCATATTCACTAAATATTATGGTAGTAACCAAGGTCATTGATAAATTTACCCTTTCTTTTGAAGTCTCCAAGTGGTTAAAAACTTTAGTCTGTTTGGCTTTTGTATTCATTACAGGCCCGTGAGAGTTGTTGTACACAGCTGAGTCCTTAGCATTGCAATTGTTATTTCCTAACTAGTATTTCTTCTTATTAAGGGTAGTTGAAGTACAAGTGTGTTATATAGTCATGACATCCTCTTTTGTTAGGAACCTCCTAAATATTATATAATACATGTAACAACTAAATCCAAATTTTACATATATGTCTAAAGTAATGATTCGCTATAACAAAAACAGTTAAATCTTTTACGATGGTTCTCTGAAGTACAGTAGTATTTATCATAATTTTTTGTTTTAAAGACCTCTATACAATTTAAAAGGGCAAATTAAAAACTCGTGAATCAACACATGCCCTGTCTTTGAGGAGACAATTTTTTCCAGCACACATAAAGAGAGCACAAATGTTAATATAAATGCCGTCTAACCCGTACTCAAAAGAGATGGTTTATTGACGCAATACGAAGTCAATTGAAAATTAGTAACTGAGTAAGGGCTTCAACCTCAATGCTGCAGGTTAGTCAGTAACCAGACGACAGCTCATCTCTCTCTCTTCTGAGGTGCGTGCATCGTTGGACACACCCAGTCTGTGATCGCCTCGTGATGATTAAGTGGCTGTCCTGCACTTATCACTGGTGCGTATCTTGACTACAGCCATGAGATGCTTTTACAACGCAGGATCCTCCCTTGAAAGCTGTCCACGTGTGGCGTATTCCTTGTGATACAGAATTAAAATTTCGCAAGAGTCGGACAGTTTATTGAAATCTAACTGATGGAGTACGAATAAAAATTTATGCTTAATGTTTTGCTATTAGTAACCCAGTGGTTTTGTACCTCTCAAAGAGTACTTAGTTCTAATGAACTACATCTTCCATCCCATTACTTGCTATCTACCTATTACTGAAGAAAAATTATTGAACTGAAATCAGAATGGGTATGCATGTATTACAAGCATTGTATTGTGAATACCAAAGGCACCGGATCACTATGAAATACTAAATTTTTCCGTTATTAACTTTTTTCTTTTACGCGGCCATTTTATCGGCAGATAAGATACATAATAGAACTTCTGTATACCTATTATACTATAATAAGAGCCACGTCCGTCCGTCTGTCCGTGTGTCACACTCTTCTAATTGATAGCTTTGATAGCAACAACGATAAAGCTTAAGAAATACAAGAAATCATTCTACTGCATTATTTTTCTGTGGCAATTCAATTCCCTTTCACTTGCATTATGGTATCCAGAATACACAATCGGTTTATTTTTACAAATAGAAGTTTTCTTAGAACCTTTTTCTGTTGAAATTTATCATGATGTTTTGATATTTTTAATTGATAATATGAAAAGAAATGCTTTAAATTAGTTTGACCAGTAACCTGGCAATCACTTAGTTCCAACGATTTTGGAAATTGAGTTATGGTTTACGGAATTGTGATTTTCTTGAAAATAGTTTTAAAAAGGTACCTTACTTATGGGCCACCCTGTATAATAGACGCTCTTACGGATTTAGATAAGAGGAAATTTTGTAGGGTATACATGTATTGTAAGCATTGTATTGTGGATACTAAAGGCACATCCATCAATGGGGAAACTCTTTCGCAAAGCCCGCGTCCACTGGCAAAAAATTAAAAAGAAAAATTTAGTATAAATCGTGATTTTCTCTGTGTGGATCTAGTTAACATAAAAAAATATTCTGATTCTGATAGTACCACGGGTACAACTGATAAATGTATTTTATTTCGTAGATACTTAATTTTACCACGTTTAAGCTAAGAAATTTCAACAGGTACTATCTAAGCCATGTTATCGGTAGATAAAATACAGAATGGGAGTTTTACATACATATATATATATATATATATATATATATATATATATATATATATATATATTAATGAAAAATATTCATTTAAACCACAATAATTCGTCTTAAGTCTTTGGTACATTCGTCTTCATAATAATTTCAAATTAGTAAAATCTAAATCGTGGAACTTCCACGGGTGCTGTCTAGTATATGAGGAGGAATAAACACCTGATGTTTTATGTACAGTTACTGCGGAAACTTGTGTCCAGTTGCGTTGTTATTGACAGGTTGGTCTCGTGACACACTTTCCGCGATCACGGGGACGTAACTTGTCAATCACATTATTTCTATGTATACATTATATATATATATATACATATATATACATATATATACATATATACACATATATATACATATATATATATATACATTCTGATATATAACATTATACGAGTATATATTCTGCTTTTGTCACTGCTTCCAGCATGTTGTCAAGTTTGATCTTATTACTTATTATTGTTTTTTATAGTAATTTTTTGAATGAGCTGATGAAGAAACGGCTCACTTGCACGTAAATCACATGCCATTTAAAGCAGTCATCTTTCAGATTTTTATCCCTAAATGAGTCATTACAGCTTTCTTCAACGCAATGCTCACTACAGTTGAATCTCTACTATTAGCCTGCAATGAATTTTCATTACCTCTCTTTTGCAACCATCACAATACTTGTATTATCTGCAATTATCCACACGTATTTCTTACCTTTCACCTTAGCTTCAAATGTGAAATGAAATAATAATTGACCCCCAAGTCAAATCACCCTATGTATGTAATGTTCTTTTTTGATTAAACCCAGAAATTTTTTGCTTATTCAGATTACTTTATGCAAACTTTTGTTTCATCTATTCTTCTGTCAAACAAAAGACAAGATAGTATTTCTTCGCGCCATTGTTTTTCTTACTGATCAGATACCTCATTGGCTTTGTTTTTTGTGCTCTTTTAATTGAATTATGATCTATAATTAAGGATGCTACCTCGGGACTAATGAGGCGTTTTTACTCAAGCTGCAGTTGCAATTGACACAGCCTTACGGAGTCTTTTATGGTGACCAATGCTAGCTAATGCATTGCTTGAAATGTTTCAATTGAAGAAAATATTATCACACAAATTAATACGGATTTTAGTATAGATATATTTTATATTAGCTTGTTTGTTTTGAGATCTGTTGGGGCAAGAGCAAGCCGAGAAAATCAACACACTTGATTTCTGATGCTAGACTGAATACAAACGCAGATTGTGAGGAGGAGCGTTCCTAGTGCCAGAAAGAACAGGAATAAAACAAAAACTCTTCTGTTCATGTCCGGACTAGTAAAATTTACAGTGGCAATGTAAATAAATAAACAATCACGTTCTTATTCGAGATTTCATGCCATAATAATTTATATTTTTTCGTAGAAACAAATTGAAACTTTGGAATGAAATAGAGTAAAATTTGCACTCTGCAATACAATTGATGTAGCTCATTTTTAATTTTTACCCTTTTCGTAAACAAATCTCATGCTTTATAGTAAAATGGTCACAATATACCCCTACCAAATTTAGTTATCGCTTGCTACTACAGTGGACACACCTCACTACCTAAGGTTACGTAGATCACTACTGGAGATGCGTACAAGTCACAGTCACGACTCAACCCTGGAACGACTGCTAAAATTAAGCAGCACCGGAGACTAGGTGAGGCTATGAGGCCCAGCCACTTTTCAGTTATTTTATGACTTCAATTATTTTATTGAATTATGCCTTTTATTAAAGTCATACAGTTTCATTCTCTAAAAATTATTTGGTAACAATTTACGGGCTTGTTAATTTTGACACTAGGCCTCTCGTGCCCACTTCGTCGTCCCAGGGTTAGGAAGCACAACCACGTCTTACACCCGCCGTCAATGAGAGGCCGTGAGACTTGCCTGCGACTGCTGTTTTTTTTAACAAACTTTTCTTTTCATCACTCAGATCAGTGAACTAAATTGCTGCCTACGAGGGAAATTACTCACTATTTAATGACTGCAATTTGTTATTACATGGGAATTCATAAGAGGTACTCTGTAATTCCTGACTGAATAGTTGTAATGAAAGCCTCCAGTAGCGTCTATTTCTTCACTTGATGTTATTATTCCTGATATCTTTTGAACCTGAGTAAATCGCACTGATGGTTTAAACAATAAAAAGATATTACGTTGATGCTGTTTGGAAGAAATATGTTTTTTTAATTCTTACTTAAATGAAAGCTATGGCTGCAAGGAGGATAATATTTCTTACATTAGATAACTTTTTCCTGTACGTATGACATTATTTTTTATTTAATTCTTACATCAAGGGATCTTTCAGGAAGTCATTATTAGATTAATGTTACAATAATTCTGTTTATTCTACTTTTCGTGCAATTTATCACACCAACAACATAATTATGAATTATTCTAAATTTTAACGAGTCATCAGAGAACGTTTTATAGCCATCTCCTGTTTCCTCTTATTTCTTAAGCGACTAATTCTCACTATTCCGTCCCCAGACCTGCATCATCGCGGTGAGGATTGTATGTAATTGTGTGAGTGTGTATCACAATATTATTTGATTTCTAATGTACGATTATAACAACCATTAAATCTGAATCTCTCTGCCAAAAATTCCCTATTTATATTGATTTAATTAGATGAACATTGAAACGCTAATTTACATCTTTACTGCGTCGAAAATTCCGGGAAAATTCTCAGGTGAGTTGAGGAAACATTTTGTCGAGTAACACCGACCGTCAGCAGCGGTGAAACACGTTAGATTTTACAGTTTTTGCACCTTGATGCTATCATACATCAGCAGTTCACGCTAGTTACACTAAATTATAAGCTTCAAAATAATTACAAGTGTGATCGTTTAATATCACACAATTGTAAACTTCTTTGTATGTTCATTCTTCTGAATAACCGGCAAAAAAAATTCGAATGATTAATTTTTTCCACTTTTTAGTTCCAAGGAACACATTATAGCTGGAACAGTGTAAGTTAACTAAATTGAAGTATACAAAAGACGCGCATCGGGTGATTTTTATTCTACAGTCACTGGATGCTTGAGTTTATCCAATAAAACTTTATAACCTCTGCAAATTTTTCGAACAAAATCTCTCCTCAACAATAACTTCAGTTCTTCGTAGCTCTAAGAGTACAATAAATCTTTGTATTTTATCACGATGTCTTCTATTGCAGAGTGCTCTTGTTCCGTTTAGACTCCACTGATTTTATTCATTGTCACAAATTAGAGAAAATTTTTACAGGTCTGAACTGATATTGAATAATTTAGAAGGGCGAATTCACAAAAGTTTTTGTGTTGTTTATGAAGAATGTATAATTCTTTGTATAAATGAATATTATCATGAGTACAATGTATTAATATAAGCCTAAAAATCTAAAAAAAACATACATGACTATTTAGGCAATAATACGATTAAGTAAAAGCAAGAATGTGTTGACTGAACAGTTAAACGATGATAACAAGCATTGACAGAGTCCGCTGTTATCTGCAGGGCCTCAGCTACAGCAGAGCGTTCGCCAATGTAAGTTAAATTTAACTTTTGCACTGAAATTTCTTGTCTGCTTTATGCGGAATTATATTTAATATCTTGTTTGGATCTGGGAATGATCTAAGGAAGGTGTTTTTGACCTGTTGTCAGCTGCTGTCGTATGCCTTAGAGTTTAGAGGTCTAAAAAGTATGCCAATTCAGAAAATTAATAGCTAAAGTTTGAACAACTCTATAAAAACAAGGCACACTCAGAACTTACTGTAAAGTAATAATTTTACGCTCACTTTCTATACCTTGTCACTATACTAAATTAATTGAACCTGGTGGATGACATGACAAATTTTACCCTCGGTCCATATTAAAAACTCTGAAACTGAAGTAGCTCAAGGGCTTCGCTTGACTAAAAAATGCTAGAAAAAAACTATAAAATTCCAGGTATCCATTGTAAGAGGAATGATTCGTTCGAATTGTATTCAATAGAGCATACGTATGAATAAAGTCCCCATAGATCTCTATGAAAAGCTTGGCCAGTAACTCATAGGCCCCGTGGGTGCGTGACCAAAGCTAGTTAATTGGTTGAGGAGGCAAGGGTGATGAAGGGAAGAGACTAGCCTGAATATCCGAGGCGTGACCCGATGGCGTGCACACATCATCAAGAACTTATTGCTCAGGAAATTAGAAGTTTATAATTCCACTAAGTAGTACTGGACACTGGCAAGATCGGATACCAATGAAGGCTTAACAGGTTTGCTACATGTAGTATGTGAGAAGGCTTGAAGCTCCCAACTCTTCTTCTTTTGAATTCTCAATTAATGTGTTACACCATAATATATCTATATGAATGACAGGAATGACCTTCAACTGCGAATAATTAACGTATCGAAGGACAGGGGGCCACCAGTGACGGGGCCACCAGTGACAGGGGGCCACCACTGACAGGAGGCCACCAGTGACAGGGGGCCACCAGTGACAGGGGACCACCAGTGACAGGGGGCCACCAGTGACAGGGAGCCACCAGTGACGGGGGGCCATCAGTGACAGGGGGCCACCAGTGACAAGGGACCACCAGTGACAGGGGGCCACCAGTGACGGGGGGCCACCAGTGACAGAGGGCCACCAGTGTTAAGCGACGACATGGGTAGGGGCTTAAAAGGATGATAAACTCAAGACTAGACTACGACTTCAACCAACACATACAGAGCATGAAGTACATGGCGAGATGCAGTAGTTTAACTATTTAATGTTTAGGTTTTTGCACTCGATTCCACTCCCTGACAATGCTAAGGTTTTCGAAACCGTTAAAAATACATAGAAACTGCCGTTGACAGCTGCAGAAAGCTAGCTAATGGTTTTAAAACCTCCACCGAGTTTAAAACGGACGTCAAAAAGTTTTGGAGGGCAGTACTTCAGAAGTACTGAGAGACGTTAGAGTTAAGGCAAAACTACGGCCTGAGATCAGAGTACAATGCTCAATAATCTGTTAATAATCTCACCTAACAACTGGATAGGTTTATAAACAGCTGAGGAAAGAATGTAGGAAATACCTTAGAGAAACTGTCGTCTTTGAAAATCATCTAAGTTTGGAATCTCATCCACTTGTATGAAGTAGAGTTCAGAACAATCACTATGCCAAGTTGACCCACCTTGATGAGTACAACACCTCGACCATCAAGCATGAAGGAGGCAGCATTTTGGTCTGGGGCTGTTGTACAGCCCAAAGGCAGGAAAACTACATTTCATTTATAAGTTGATGGATGACACTACGTATTGAAATATAATTGAAGAGAAGTTACTTCCAAGAACAAGAAAGTTAACGGCTGGTGTCAAGGAATCTTTCAGTAAGATAACGATTCCAAAGTTGCTATTCACAAAAGGGATGGTAAAAATCTCGTTTGTTTGAGGAGAATTACCATTGAAGAGTAGATGTAAGAGGTCTCAGACTGAATGCAAAGGCCAGTTTTCACTTACAATAATCAACCATATAAAAGCATTACTTATATTGGCGTTTCTTGGAACTTTCACTGTTGATTCATATGTGTGCACTTTACTTAGTCATTTTCCTTTCTTCTGATGCTCAAGTGACCTACAGATTTTTTTTGAGCACCGATATGACAGTCATTCTGTAAACGAACAACTTATCAACAACAACTTAATTTGTTAGATTCGCTCAAGATGAAGTTTTTCGACTTGTAAGATTTCAACTTGCCACAAATGCCAATAAACCATCTGCTTTGTACATTAACGGTTTTACTTGCATTATAAGCTCCATGTACTACATTGTACCTGCTCTAATGATCCCATTTACAACAACTGCCTCGACAAACACACCCGTGAATGCCCCAGTATAGGGGGACATATCTCCATCTGTCGCAGTGGTGTGTGCCAGTATCTGCCCCAGCTGAAGTGGGCGTATGTGTATTGACTGTGCACACAGGCACACGTGACTGAACGGGAGTGATGGTGCAATTCTGCAAACACCAAAGTCCAGAAATGATTCAGTGCAATCATTGTGTGAGCTCAAAACTGACCCGAATTGGGTGTGCGTTCCAGCCTCTCAGTCACGCTTGCTCAACAAAAATATATGAGATTAGAAGTCCATAAATGAGGCGCTGTGTGGGGCTTTCCGTGCCAGGCTGTGGTGCAAGGAAGCATTCAGTCAAGTTCTATTGACAGAAAATTTGCATCTCTTCTTCCTCCATTTGTGGGTTATTGACCTCGAACGGGTATGCAGTTTTTCGTCCGAATTTACAGGAGATTCATGACAATGCATAATTATTATTCGTTGTGCGTATTTATTAGCTAGCAAATGAAGCAACATGATCAACCTATTTTGCAGGTTTTGTGTGGTAAATCTTTTGTTCCATACTGATTTCTTAAAAAAACTATCGTCTTGGATATATGAAGGTGAGATACTGGAGCGAAGATATGCTTGTGCGGAGAAATAATCTAGAATTACTGAAAACGATGTAAAATTAGGTTAACACAAGGTTCTCTGGGACTATATTTTTCTATGAAAACATTGAAATTCTTTTGCGTGTCTCGGAGGCTCATATAAATCCCGCCATCATGAACAGTGTAGAAGCATCGAATATTTTTTATCATCTTGTAATTGAAGTATTTCATTTTTTGTGAGCAAATGACGTACTATTTCAAGAGAAAATTCGCAAATGAAAATGCAAATTGAACACTTTTCATAGGAACGCTTTCAAAGGAAATATCGATGTCTTGCGCAAGTTGAAAGTTTTACAAGTATCATTGAATGCTAAAACCTGTTTCCATTGGTAAATTATACAAAAATAAAACGTTTTCTCTATTATGTAGTCATTTTATGCTAATTAATTTTATGAGTTCAGAATCAGAAAATATATTTAGTCAGAATGTTTTTATACTTTCATTAATTTTCACTACAGTTTTGCGAGTTGAAAACTACTGAAGTATCTTGATAATGTGAATGTTACTTTCTGTACTTAAAAACAGAACGTACGAATGCAGGAACCCATTTAGAGCGTTTGCGTTCTCGTCTGAATTTCTCTTCAAAATTTGTAGAACGGAAAATCACTCATGACATTTTATTGCTCCAGTTATGTACATGCATACAAGTATCCATTGGTGTAAAGGCTTCGCAGGAGTACCCTGTAATGTGAGTCATAATACGCAATCTTAGCTGTAGAAAAAATACGATGATACAGCTGAAAATTGTCATACGGTTGTTTAGAAGCGAAGAAAGAAATAAAACCAGTCTCTTAAGAATAAATTTTGTAAATTGAAACGTGCTGCAAAAAATTAATTTTTACACACGTTTGGGATTCTCAGGTGGTAGATTCAAATTACACTTGGCACTACAATGTCTAGCCTCTTTGTATTACAAAGTGAATTTGTAAATCTCATAAATTATCACTAAAGTATCATTATGTCTGCTTCTGCGTACCTACTGCAAGGTTGTATTGAATATATAAGATTGCACAACTGCTCTGCGCAGCGGCAAAAACTCGATCAGTAATGATGACGAGTAGTCAATCAGACAACAGTAGAGTGAAGACTACCAAATAATCTTGTTTGTACATCTAGAGATAATCCATCACATTTGAACAACAGCATACAAGCGAAGGAGCAACTGCCCTACTATTCATTGAATGCTAAAACCTGTTTCCATTGGTAAATTATACAAAATTAGAAAAAATATATATATACTCTGTTTCCTTGTTCACAGACTAGAAGTTACTCACCACCGCATGTAACAACTTAAAAAACGTTAGACCATTTAATTTTTTTGTGATGCATATTGCTTTTAAATTAAATATATTTAAGGTGTTGATTGGGTTCGTAAAGTGTGTTGAACAAGTGTTTCATTATATTTACGTTCGAAGGGACTTCAAATCTCTTGTAGTAGTCCATACTAGATGTCAAGTTATATAAAACACACTGTAAAACCTGTAACAGTATCAAGAATCCTCACACTGCACTTTTCCGTTCTTCATTCACTGAAGAATTAAGCTACATCTCATCCATGCATTACAGATAAGTACATATGTTCAGTAACCGGAACTGCAGCAGCCGGTGTGGGGCATCAGGCTTGCTGCGTCAATCAAGGCTTGGTTGTGTGCTGTGACCCTACTGCCGTACGCAGCCAGGGCGACCCATAGCTCGTAACACATCAAATGTTTTTCCTGTAAACGTACATAAATTATATCATTTATTCTAGTATTGTACCATGTCAATTTATTATTATATATTATAAGAACTCCATTCCTAACTTAGCCCTCCCTGTAGAAATATTTAACAATTTATGCGGTGTGACGAAGCCAACTGTGAAAAAATACTCTTTCTTCTGGTGAGCAATCGAGTAAAACTTCTGTGAATTGACATAGTAGACTGGAATGTTGCCAAAATTAAATTTCTGTTTTCCTTGTGTTAACGCATCTATAAAAATGACTTGAGATAGAATTACTCTACGCACATTAAAAAAGAAATAATTGCCACTATTTCTACTTAATACTCGTATTTTGTATTCTAACATAAGAGTTCTTTATTACATTCAAGAATTAATAAATGTCTGTTTTCGTAAAACAACTGCTATTTTACACCCGAGTGCAAAGTCACAATACCAAATAGAGTTCAATGCAGTAAATTTAACTGAAATTTTAGGGACGGCTCAAATTAAACTAAATGAGGTCGCTCCTCAAAGGGTCTCAATTAAAAGCCTGCGCCGTGCTTCGTGACACGCAGCAAAATTTTTTGCATTGAAGAATAAAAATATATGATCAATCATGTTGGAAATATACAGTTCGAATTATTTTGGGAATCAGGTATGAAATAAAAGTTAGACCTTTATGTTGACCGTATGTTACATACTTTTCTACGAGGGTGGGCATGTTTTTTCCATAGAAGTGCTGTTAGAGTGTCTGAATCTCCTAAGTGTCGTCTCTTGGAGCCTCAATCAGAACCTAAAAGACAACCAGGAGCTTTCTGCAGATCGTCAAGCTGGCCACCAACATTTTTACTGGACTTTCTGAACGCCATCAAAAAGCTCTTCTGTGAACCAAATTTTTCAACGGCTTAGTTGCTAACCTCTTCAAGTGGACGAGAAAATTTAGTTCTGTAATTTAGCTACGTAGTCATTTAGCATATTCGATTCAGTGCATAAGATGAGATGAGGGAAAATACGTGGCGTTCTCTTCCAGGGCTTATATGTACAAAGTTATACATTGTGTATAACTATGTGATGCTGATGGTGAAAGCTTCAAGCCCTTAAAGACACGGGAATATAATATTATAAGACATCTCTTGAAAGAGACAATGTTTGTACTAACGAGTGTAAGTTAACGAATACGAGTACGATATCAACATTGTGTGTGCGTTCTTAAATAGTGATAAGGAAAATATTAGGATCTATTTTACGAAAAAAATTGTATTATACCGACTCAAAACTTCGCAGCTATATGAGTAGTTCATATTTTATGAGCGCACAGACTCGTAGTTAGTTCTTACGTATGATAATGCATGAATTACATGCTTTTTTCACGGGACGGTTGCCTGCTGTGGGCTTGCTTGTGCTGGCGACCGTACTGTACACTGGCCGTAGTGTACAGTAGGGCCAGTGTACAGTACGGCCAGTGTACAGTACGGCCAGTGTACTGTCACTGGCCGTACTGTACACTGTCCGTACTGTACACTGTCTGTACTGTACACTGGCCGTACTGTACACTGGCCGTACTGTACACTGGCCGTACTGTACCAGCCATTTAATAACAATTTTCTTCCTTGCGCCTGCGATGGGGACGAAACTGAGCAAATTATTCGTTTAGGAATCGAATGTTAATTAGGGTCTGCTTTTATATGATTCTAAATACCTATATTGTATCATGTGGCTGAGACTAAAAACAATATCTCATTATTTCTCCATATTGTATTTTTGCTATATAAAGACATGATGATTTTCCTTTTGATCAGTTGAAACAGTACATAAAATATTGTTGACCAGATTTGTTAGTGTTATCAATGCCACGAAGAATTTTAACTGTATAGTGACAAAATACCTCAAACGCCCTAGTTAGACACTACTTATCTGTACCATTATGCTAACGGTATGACCATCATGACGCATTCAGTATGACACTAATTTCTTCACGCACTATCCACAAATACTATTTTCTTAAAAGTTTTAATAGTTTCATAGTTCATGGATATAATTTCCGCTTATAACGCTGAGCAAGGAACCCATCGTTAATGCTCACCTAATGATCGAGGTTTGTTTAGACGCATTTTTTATTGAGTTTTGGGTATCTGGTTTTAATATTTTTTAATGTGCTCCGCTACGTTTTCAAATAACGAAGCTTTCCCTATTATAAGTTCAGCTCAACAACCGACCAGTCGTCCTGGAACAGTATACACTCGAACCTCATTATTTGCACTGTCATTATTTGTATTATTCACAGATTGTAGAGCCTTTTAGAGCATTAATTCTTATTTTTAGTAATACCCAGTTACTTTCTTCATTTTCATCGACGTCTTCCAGCATATATAATCTCTTCAAATCTTAAAGTACGACTTTTATTATGACAAATAACAAACAAGGCTTGAGTAACACACAACGGCCTGCCGCTGCTTCCGGGTGTTGCGAGTGTTTTTGCGTTGAGCACAGGAGTATTATTTCCTCGTGTCTTCAACAGGACACAACAGGAGTGCTAGGTGCCGTCATCGGCTGTCATTGCCATGCACTAACCAGTCTTCCCTATCCATCGGTCGCACAAACAAACTTTATTTTTGATATACTATCTTACGACACATGCTTTTGTATTAAGTTTTTATGTTTTATTGCTAATATCGTACGTCTGATGATACAGCTTCCAGCGACAGCTCCTGTCCTCTGTGGTGCGACTTGTGGTAGAGCCTCGTAGGGGCGCTAGAGGAGCTTGAGGTAGAGCCTCGTAGGGGCGCTAGAGGAGCTTGAGGTAGAGCCTCGTAGGGGCGCTACATGAAGTTTGAGTGATCATAGCCAGGTCTCCGTAATTTATGCCTCTGTAATTTGATATGTACGTCTTCTTTTGAGGTTCAAGAATGTACGAATGTTGCTACTATAAATTTATTGCTTGATGCTACTTGAATGTGGCCAGTACAATTTTCACATGATAAAATGAAACTCTTTTATCAGTCAAAATTGATTTTGACTCAAGAAATTTACATTTGAGCTTTCTTTAGTCCTGCCAGTACGAAGCAAGTCGCATATGACATCTCTAGTGTAAGTGTTCTCACTGGGTAGTAAGTACTGTATTGTAGGTGTAACTAACTGCACTGAGTGTGTAAATGTTAAATCCCAAATAGAAATTGTAGAACTATGTTGCGGAGTGAAATGATGTGTCCTAGTCCATTTTCATAAAATGCACCGATGTCTTGTAAGCACAAGTGTCATAAATATATTTCGTTCTCTGAAGACTGATGCAAAGACTCAGCAGTTTACCTGTAGTAAATTCTTAATGTTTTAGCTAAAATTATTTCACATGTGCGACTATTTGTGATTATCATGCACAGACCCATAAAATCACACAGGAAGAATTTCTGTTCAGAAAATCGGCCTCACAACGCTTTATATCGTGAAGCTATGAATGCAAAATATTTTTCTAATGAACTCCACTAGATCATTATAAAACCGTTCGGAAATGCAAAAATAAAAGAAATCTTCTTGGCTGTATGCCACTCATTTCTTTTATAATCATTCAGGAATGTAAGGTTCGAATCTCGGCGAAACTTCCTTAAATTTTCATAAACATATTTTCTCTTTTTGAAAACACTAAAAAAACAGACACCTTCGCTATCTTTGCTGCAGAGGGAAAGTAACAAATCTGTACAAACGCGTCTAGTCTCTAATTCATGCACTGTTAATTCACTATAATTATAAGTGTAATTACTGCATCATAATAAATGATAAAAGTAGCATAATAACAACAGGTTTTTACTAAACTATTTGTACCAAAATCATCTGAAGAAACTATGCGTTGACGACACCTTCAAGGTGTATGTGATGACAGTGTTCCATGACTCAGCAGCGTGTTGCTGACAGTCACTTCGCACCCAATTTAGAAGAAAAAGTGGCGAGAAAATTGTCAATGATCCACTCCGTTATCTAGCAGCTTCTGTAGGTTTTCGATGATTTGAAACAAGGTTTTGTGGGGAAGTGGTTTTGAAACTGCTTTCTGAGATTAAAAACTACGTATAATAAGAAGGAAAGATCTATACACACTGTGTCAACTATTACGCGGTGTGAAGAGCCGAGACAAAATTCCCACACATCAAATTTTGTTCATCCTCAGTATTAACACATTCATTGCGGTTGCCTAGCTGGTGCACATCTTTACTTTGTACATACAGTCACTAGAGAGCTTTGAAAAAATTACAGAACCTAACCTGAGTGACTCACCGGTGGATCATACCGCAATAGATCTGTTAAGAAAGAAAAATTTAAAAAATACAATTTACTTGAATAAACTGGGATTGTAAAAATTGAAAATGAAGCAACTACCTGTTGATTAGTGACATCTTATAAGAGCTGAGGTAATTGCAAAGTAGGTTAGGTATTTGAAGACACATATTATTTATGCTACAGTAGTAAATTATTTGACTATGTATTATTTATGCTTCAGAATTAGTAATTGCAGATCCAATACCTGCTCAAGAAATAAAAAGACACGAAGTTATCGTGTTTATAGAGGCTGAACATAACAGTTTAGAAATATTCTCCATTAAGACATCACATATAAGTCTTATGTGATGAGCAGAGGTCCTTTTCTATCAGATAAGGTAAAAAGAAATCTCTTAATCAGATCTAATAGGCTCCGAAATGAATTTAAAAATCAAGCAGCGAATGACGTCATTTGATTCACCATGACACAAGACTCAAGTACGGCAGTAACTCCTAATATTTGACCTCCTAGTTCCCCAGATCTGAACCCATTGCACTATTATATATGGAGCGTAGTTGAGAGAACAGTTAATAAGCACCACCATAAGACTGAAGAGAAGCTTTTATAGTCCGGGCAATATCCAATATGAACCAGGACCATTTAAATCTCAGCATGAAGACGACTCACACGACTAGAAGCCGTGATCGAAGCTGAAGGAGTCTTTATTGAATACAATTACAAAATAGAATGTTTCTTCTTATTCTCATAGCATTTATCATTACAAAGACATGATGGTCTGTTTTCAGGAGTAATTTTGAGCAAACATAAATCTGTACTTGAATACCTTATGCACACTGAATGTAACAAGGCCAAACCTTAAAAATAAACATAGGTTCTAAAGTTCTCCTGCAGGATAAAAATTTAGCTGTTAATTTAGTTTAGTATTTAAAATTACTCCCAGCGAATGTGTGACAAGCATTGCCAGTGATCACAAAATGTGTAGGGTTAGCAAAAATGTTTCCAGTTCGAATACTCCTACCTCGAACATCATGATCACAGGAAAAACACATCAAATCATTATAATGAAATTGTAAAAGATTAGTTGATGTATCATTGAGACGTTGTTACGTTCTCTCACAAGTGGCGTTGACTCTTTCTTTGCCTCTGCTGTCAGAGCTTATGATGTGACGGGTGATGCTTACTCAGACACTCACACCTGAACGCCTGTCACTGATGTGAGTCTGGACAAGGGCGGTCGGTCGGTACCAGTAGGAAAGATTTGAGAGAGAGTTTGGCACAGGGTGTACCTAAGTAAAGGGGTGAAACGGAGGGGATACTAGGAGGGGAATAGAAATGAGCGCTCTACGCACATGTATTGAGTGGTGAGGGTCTGTTGTTGGGGTTTGTTCTTGTAGGTGGTCTCTGGACAAGGGTCTGTGCTTCTGTTATTTATAGGTTCTGGTTGGAGGAGTTAAATCACGGAAATTTCTTGGTCGAGTTTAGTAGTTTGGAGATACAGACTCAAGCTGAGTGTTGTTTGAAACTTTTCAGAGTTGATCATTTGACTTATGCATTAAATAATAACGGTCATTCAGTATTACATAATTAGATTTTATGGTTTTAGACGGCAAGTGTCCTTCAAGATAGTTTGAGGTAATGAAAAGGGAAGTTCTATAAAACGCCTGCTCTGGCTCCCATACTGAATGCATTTCAATGCGAGTGAGTATTTATGGAGCTGCTTAGAAATACAGAGACAGAGCCGTTCCTTGTGCTTATCCTTTCACTCAAGAACGTTCATAACTGGTTGGGGTTAATTTTTGGAAAAATTGAAGCCGCGATTTAATTATCAATTAATTAATTTAATATATTGATTAATTGAATTTTTGGCAAGTACTAATTATTTTTATCAATATACTGAATAATCTCCTTAGCTCAAGCTTTTATGCACACTATCATAGGAGATACACAAGTTTCTGGCAAAACAATTTAGCTTCAATGCAAAATATCATATTCAAGCTTTTTTCTAGCATAGCAACAGAAAAATTCCTTTAACTATTGAGTGAAATTCCTGCTATTAATTTACTGGCATTTTTTATTCATTTCCGCACATCAATTTCTTAAACCAATTCATATAGGAAATCGTCTTTAGACAAGCATTTCTATTCGTTATAGTTTCTTACAGCTGAGTTGGAACGTGCGAAATTCACACCACGGAACTTCGTAATCGCTAGAATGTTACCAGTCACCAGGGATGGTCAGTAGTGTGGTTTACTGGTCGATTATGTCCGCCACCTGCCAGATGGTATCTGGATACCACCTGCCTGATGGTATCCGGATACCACCTGCCTGATGGTATCTAGATACCACCTGCCAGATGGTACCCGGGGGACACCACACCGGTGCTCGATGTGTGCACTTAGAACACGTGGTTCGCGTCACAGGAACTTCTGACACCAGAGTTGTGTTTTCTGCTCTTAATTAGATCACCTCTGACTTGTTCCGTGCGAGCTTGTGACTTCAAAATGAGTTGTGCTACCTGCGCTTATTGACTGAGTTGTATCTTGTAAACTTATGTCATAAGCATTTTGAAAAACGAGATTTGAATCTTTCATTTATAAGGGTTTGCGTACGTCTTCAGAAATTACTTTTTCTCTGTTTTTAATCCTAATTTTTCCTTTGGCACGTCTGTAAATTCTCTCTTAGGAATCTGTTGGTGTAAAAATGACATTTTGTAGCTCATGTGTATGGTTGTTTACGAAATATAGAGCATTAGGAAGGATCTTCTTTGTGGCAGCACCGAAAACAATGTAGCGGCAAAGTTGCGTCAGAAAAATATCACTTCACAATAATCTTTACTGAGTAGCAGCTGCGACTTGGCACACTGCAGCGTTGCGTTGATAAAAGTTAGCCTTACTGTACTGCTGAATGACAGTTACTGGTCGCACAAGAAAGCTAATATCACTTTATGATAAGCTTTACAGAACTTTAACCTGCCAGCTCGTGCAATAATGACAACTTTGCTAAAAGTGTTAAAAGATTAAATAATATGAAAATTCCAATAGATATGGGACATTTCTTTCATTACAAAGGTTACGATACTTTGTTCTATTTCTATATTCAGCAGATGTCCACACCCTTAATACACTAAGTATAGATTTGAAGTTAATGAAGACTAGACTAGAGTCTACAACCGTCTTAAAAGTAATAATCATTCCCTGCATGCGAGACGTGTTTTTACCTTCAGATTTTTTGCACTTTAGCAAGAAAACAGCATTACTGAAGTGTAGTACAAAGAAGTTATTAAAAATTAAAATGAACCATTCATGGTGAAACGAGAATTTATACTAATTCATGGAAACTAATTATAGATTTCTTGATATCACACTTTAAATAAATATTTACATCGATTAAATACATATATCAGGTTAATGTTTCATTGGAGATGGATGCATTATTTCATTAAATAATGTTTCGATTCCTAACTTATGATCTACATCGTTCGATAAATTGTTTTATGATTGCCTACAAAATTGATTACCTACTGTCATATTCATAGGACTCTAATAAATTCTGAATTCCATCTCATTTTTTGCCCACCTAAGACTGACGAAATTTACCTTGTGTAATTCACAAGAAAACATGTACTATCCTTCCCTTTTTTTACATCTCGCGGCTGTCAGCAAAAGCGTACACACCAATGGTCCCTGAGGCCAGAAGAGGCATCTAGTCAGGTAGAAACAGCGTTTACCTTCTCACGGGCCAGCGGCTGTCACGCACTCTACAGAGACTTGGTGGTTGTCTACGATGGTCAGCTTGCGGTCACACTGATACTCATAGCCCACACCTCCACAGATGTCCTTTTCTGCTCTTTTTCCCGTGAACTGGCGAAGCTTCCCTGCTAAGTTCTGTGCTGTACAAGTGGTGTTCATCTAATTTAGATTTTCACTCATGGGCAAAATTTGATAAAAAAATTTGTTACAGCTAACCGAAGGGTACGGTTATTGCGCTAGTTCTTATTATTGTTCTGGTGGTGTTTCGATTTGTTGTCATTTGTCATTTCAAGAAACTAGTGACAGATTCAAATCTACGATGATAGAAAGCCCTGAAAATAGGACCTTATTGGTGTGTATGCTCTTGCAACTTGTTAGTTGTTTTCCTGACTCTCAAACATAAATTTCATTGCAAACTTATTCTAAGAACTAAAATAGAAGAGTGTTCTAGCTCTAGTTTAGATGTGGTGGAATTTTTCATTTTCATGGATGTTCAAAATATTCGTGAGAAAGTTTCAAATTTGACTTAAAGGGAGATGAACGTAAATGATAAGGCACTGAAGACTAAGTAAAAAAAATTCCCGTCAAGCTAATTGCTACACAACAAAATTGTTATTATGCTCAATAAGCCTAAAAGCCAGCTCAGATTCAAAGGGGCATGATCCTAACCGGCAGAAAAACTCGTACAAAGTATGAATAATATATTTTTATTATCTATTATTTTATTCCTTATCTGATGTGTAGGTATTCGTATTTCTTCTCACAGCAGCCTGCCTCTCTATATCGGGCTGTACGGCATCATGGACACACGCCATCTTTTCCACAAAAAAGGTTGTGTCCTGAATCTGGAATTCCGCTGAGGAAGTTATGGAGTCAAGGTCGGGAAAACCGACAAGCTGGATTGTGGAATCCGGGTCTGGAATTTTGTTAAAAATGTTATGAAGTCAAGTTCTGGAATACCGTAACCTGGGTTATGAAATCTGGTTTTGAATCCAGGAAAGCTGGGTTATACATGTAAAGTTTTAATCTGACATCCCCTAAAGTTGGGTGGTAAAGTAGGGGTTTGGATTTTGTTGCTAATGGGGTTACATTGAAATATATACTTATGCTAAATAGCGATTGAAGTTCCTAGCTACAGTAATTCTATGTTTTTCCATGTTGATGTGAAATTTTTTTTTCAATTTATCCAATAATTAAAAACTGACTTTGCCATTAAGTTTGTTTTTTAAATCTTAAAATTGATCATACAAATATTTTTTAACTATAAGTTGCCAGTTGGGTTCAGTGCAACTGACATCACAATGCGAACGCAAGTTCGAGCATCGCAATCCAGAACGTGAGGCATTCACCACGCGTTCTGAGTGTTTGTCCCAACGTCTGAATAAATCTTTAAGCTCCCTCGATAGTAAATGACTCCTGTTCAAAACATTTCACGGTGGTAGCGAGGTGTTTTACCCGTTATGCTTAATGCATATGCAAAGGTTTTGCTGGATGATCAAAAACACTGTTTTTTCTTACAACAATTCGTTCACAATTGCTGATATACTGCATGTCTGCTGTGGAGGAACTATATTTTCTATTCTCACAAGCTGGTTCGAAAGCTGGAGCTGAAGTACAGCAAATTAATCAGCAACAGAAGCATACACCAGCACTCATGTGAGCCATTAAAGAAGGCAGACAATCTTCTTGGTGGCTTGTTTGGAAGCTGGCTCATCATGCGCCAATAATTCATCATTCAGACATGCCAAGTTCAATTTTTTAGAGTGATTGTGCTTGTGCTGACCAGCCTTTCTGGATTTCGTTAGGTCAGCCTGGATGAGCTGCTGTGTATTGACTGTCCTTTTACTTTAACACGCTCCTGTTTATGACTTATATTTTATGTTAGTTAATTTACTGCTTTCTCGTGTTAGAAATCCATAGTAGCTCTACATTATTGTTGTTGTCTTAGTTTGCTAAAAGCCATTTGATATGTCACTTGAGTACGCCTTAGAGGTTGTTGCCATAGTATCCACTTCGTGTTAGCCAGACGACTTTCTAATTAGGTTTCCTACGACGTACTATCATACATCAGTACTCACGCCTCCTGTCCGTCTACCACTTCTGTCCTCGCTGTCTCGCTGTCTGTCCTCGCAGTCTCACTGTCTGTCCTCGCAGTCTCACTGTCTGTCCTCGCAGTCTCACTGTCTGTCCTCGCAGTCTCACTGTCTGTCCTCGCAGTCTCACTGTCTGTCCTCGCAGTCTCACTGTCTGTCCATTGACTCTGTCCTTGTGATCTTATTGTCCATGTCCCACGTCTGTTTTTCTCACGTCCCATCCACTCTCGTCACAGCCGTCCATCGTCACACAAGGCTTCTTTTTAATTTGCATGCAGTCAAGTAATGGTGATTTGGTCTCGTTATTAGAAATGTTGTCTGCAGGTCAGCATTGATAATAGCACTGGTCCTAGCACTGGTCCTAGCACTGGTCCTAGCACTGGTCCTAGCACTGGTCCTAGCACTGGTCCTAGCACTGGTCCTAGCACTGGTCCTAGCACTGGTCCTAGCACTGGTCCTAGCACTACAAATTACAGCTGGTCTTGGATCTGGACACAAAAATGAGCTGGACTTCACTCAGGCAATCATCGAACTAATGAAGGATAAGTTGAGCAGTCTTGACTACGAAGTATTAATGAGGAACAAAAACTCCGATGAATGCTACATGATACTTGAAGAAAAAATCACAACCGCCACTGAGCACCACATGCCGATAAAATATATAAAATCAACCAATAAACCTCTTCGGTTTCCACATGAAATAAAGAGTTATAAATAGCAGGCAATAGTAGTACAAAAGACTTAAAAGATAGGAAACAGAATCCTATCGCCACGAGCACATCTGCACGTGCATGGCGATTAATCGAACGATAAGATTTACTAAGCAAAATATAGAAATTGCAGTTGCAGCTCAAGCAAAGACTAACCGAAGAGCTTCTCCTTATAATTATGTGGAAAACAGTCGACTCAAAAGAGGCAGTATTGATCCACTAATTGCCTTGAGGGCTCAATTCAAACTGAAAGCAAATCCAGAATTTTTAAAACACACTTCACTTCAGCGTTCACTCCCGAAAACTTAACTGAAAACTAGCAAACTCGTTTTAAATCCCCAATTCTGACAGACCCCATATTCACAATTGAAGAAGTAGAAAAACAGCTCGGCCTTCTAAGCCATATAAATCACCCGAACCCAACAGCCTTGCTTCCAGAATACTCAAAGAAACTACCAAAAAATTAGCGATCCCTTAACAAATATCTTCAATCGATTGCTTCAAACTAGAATTATTCTAGAAGATTAGAAGCAAGCAAATGTCCCTCCTATTTTCAAAAAAGAGAACAAAAAACACCCAATAACTATCATCCAATCAGTCTAACATACGTCATCATTAAAACAATGAAAAAATTACTCAAAATCCTTATAGCAAAATACCTTCAAGCCCAAAACCTTGTTAATGACAGCCAGCACGGTTTCAAGGACACATTTAGCTGTCTCGCAAACTTCTTCGACTGTTTTAGATAAGTCAACCACATGCAACTATATGACTTTACACAAGCCATAGACATCGTATACCTCAACTTTCAAAAAGCCTTCGACAAAGTCCGGCACGGAAAGCTAATCGCCAAAGTGGAAGCGCGTGGAATGCAAGGCATCTTCTCTCGATTCAGGATACGAAATTGGCTTACTGGTCGCACTCAAATAGTGATGATTCTTCATTATGTTAGTGATTTAACTCATATAACATCCGGAGTCCCTCAAGGAAGCGTTTAAGACCCGCTTCTCTTTATCATCTACATCAACGACCTTGCCGTCAGAATCATCTGTAAAATCAACAAATTTACCGACGACACGAAACTGTCACACCGTGAAACTCATTTTTGCGAAGTAAAGTCCAAGGATTACGGGAAAGAAGAACTCAACAGAAGATGCCTGCTTTTTAGTTTAGTGATTCTCATTGTTACTTTGATTTATTTATTAATTTTATGATTATACCTGTTGAATCACTATTGTTCCGTGAACTCATAATTTTATAATGCAATGAAATATGAAGAACTGTTTTCATTTCAAACCTGAAAATTGAAGACCTATCTGAGGATATTTTTTTCTAAATTCTGTTTTATTTTTGGAAAACCTTGTCAGAAAGTCTCGCCTCTGCACAGGATAAAAAATTATCAGCCTGACACTAATCTTCAACCTGTAAATTCTCAACCTTGTGCAGTAATAAGTCTATGCTAACAAACTCCTAGATTTACTTGTACAGGGTACGACCACATTACTTCCTTTTTTCAAAGCGCTTTACTTCGATAAAAAGGAAATTATTGTTTGTTGAAGTTAAGCTCCAACCCTGTACAAGTCAGGCTGGTCTGGAGCAGCATGAAGCATATGTGGGAATAATGTATTGCACAAAATTGGGGTCATTTTGAGAGTATTATTTTTGACCATAATTCATAAAATCAGAAAATTAATTTTTCCGGTGATGAAATTGAATGACTGATGGTTAGCATGAAAATTGAATGACTGAAGTTAACTTGAGAGGATTACAGTTTTTATTGAAAGAGTATATGAAAGTTTGCAGCATACAACTAGCGGACAGCATATTGTTCTACGGTTTGTACTACGGCGCATTACTGTACAGAATGTTTCTACAGGGCACATGCATTGCTGAACGGTTCTTCACTCTATCTAACATTAGTTACTGAATGAGTCTCGGAGTAAAATGGTATTTGAACTA
Source organism: Trinorchestia longiramus (assembly GCA_006783055.1). Classification (NCBI taxonomy): domain Eukaryota; kingdom Metazoa; phylum Arthropoda; class Malacostraca; order Amphipoda; family Talitridae; genus Trinorchestia; species Trinorchestia longiramus. The sequence goes on from VCRD01000393.1 coordinate 261,184, forward strand.
CCATCCGAACGTAAGCAGCGTATTGAATGTGAATTTAGTTTAGAAATATTACTAGTTATGTCTTCAAACGAATAATAGAGATGCAGGAGAAAATTTGGACAGTGCAATCATGTGCCATACACTAACAAACATAGTCTGGTTGTGTGTGGCTTTTACAATCATACACTTCAGACATGTAAGCCTCATACAAACAGGCTCTTTATGGTCTAGAGTATTCGACTGAAGTAAAGAAACAATTTAAAAGTAACAACGTGTGTTTTAAGTGACTTGAAGACCGCAGAAACTGAAAAGTGGAACGGAAGCTAAAAAACGGACTAGGATTAAAAGAATTCAGGTGTCAATAACAAAACTCTGCGTAGAAATAACACGGAAGAACAGTATAAGTATATGAACGATGACAATACGTCAAAAGTTCAGATGCCAATAATATCCATAAACACAAACTATGAAAATGGTGATAACCTATATGTAAATAAGGGCAAAATAATCTCATAAGTCAAATGTGAAAGAAAACACTTGAGTGAAAAGGAAGAATGGAGAGCAGAAGCTACAAATTTAGAACGAAGAGGAAGGAACAAGTGAGACTGAAGGGAAGATGGAAGGCAGACAATCAGAGTCACGCAGGGCAGGTGAGCTGCCTATCGATTTTTGTCCATCGATCGCAGAGATGAAGAGATGCGCTCTGGACTGCGTTGTTGATCTGCCCTCTACCTGTTCCATGCAGCTAGCACTTTATTCTATTATCCATTCCCTCCACTGCTAACTGCTCTCATTTGAGTTATGAGACGATTTCTGTGTATTATATCTCAACCAGCAGTTTACATTCGTTGTTGTTTGCATACAGCATGTATACAGAAGCCTCAAATGTTTCATTTTTTGGGTTGGATGTAAAACTCGTCAGGTCTTCTCTGCGTGAGAATTTCCTGAGTAACTTTTCCGCATTTGGGGTACCTAGTTGAAAACAATATGAATTTGGAATAGCTATTTTTGTTAAAAAGGAATTGGGTGGGCTTTTTCCATACTGGAAATTGGTGTTTTTTAAGATGCAGTAAGATAAGATACTCTGTGATTATGTGACATTCCATAAACGTTTTGCTCCTGTTATTTCCAGCCAATTAAGTTAAAGTCAAATTTTCTAAGAAGTTCTATGTTTTATCTAATACTGTGCATCTTTAAAATACTGTCATAGTGGCTGTGTATTTAAGTTAGGTGTCGGCTTCCAAATGAAGATCACGCAGGGTTTATGCTTTCTAGTATACTAGAAAATTCCGTGCTATTATTGTGCATCATGGATCAAATTAATAGATTCATTGCCGTATGACCCACCGGTGGGTCACTCAGGTTAGGTTCTGTAATTTTTTCAAAGCTTTCTAGTGACTGTATGTACAAAGTAAGGATTTGAAGCGGCTAGGCAAATGCAATGAATGTGTTAAATACAGGTACAATATTAAAATAGTTTGATCAGTTATCGCCGTATGATAGCGCACATGAACCGTTGAAAATAACTGAAATTTGACCTCAGTATTTAGTACTGATAGACTGCGTTTGATTTTGATGCATACTTGTGATTCTTTCGAACTGGACAATGTTGACTTATGACCTCCATTTCTCGACACTTGTAGTCGTGATGGATTTGTATAAAACTATCAAAGATTTTCTTACGTCATTGATGTGTTGTTTAATCTTCAGAAATTGTATGGTAATGAGGTACATGTATCATTCATAATGAAAAGGTACTCAACACCTATTATTAATTGAACTACGAATTACAGACAGCTGACCATACTCCTAATTGTACTCCACACTCCTAATTGTACTCCACACTCCTAATTGTACTCCATACCCCTGATTGTACTCCATACTCCTAATTGTACTCCATACTCCTAATTGTACTCCATACTCCTAATTGTACTCCATACTCCTAATTGTACTCCATACTCCTAATTGTACTCCATACTCCTAATTGTACTCCATACTCCTAATTGTACTCCATACCCCTGATTGTACTCCATACTCCTAATTGTACTCCATACTCCTAATTGTACTCCATACTCCTGATTGTACTCCATACTCCTAATTGTACTCCATACTCCTAATTGTACTCCATACTCCTAATTGTACTCCATACTCCTGATTGTACTCCATACTCCTAATTGTACTCCATACTCCTGATTGTACTCCATACTCCTAATTGTACTCCATACTCCTAATTGTACTCCATACTGCTAATTGTAAAAAGTAATGTAGTGTTTGACAACTGGTGTTCATGTGTAGCATTGCAAGTGTTTGTAACTTCATGTTGTTGTTCAGAAGTAAACTTGAACATGTTTTATTCATAGAGACGTGACAGTTGCATCATTCGGTATAGATGAAGAAATTCTGCGCAAAAGTTCATTACATTGATAAGTGACGATCCTGTTGCTTAATATACAGTCTCAGACTCATAGCAAAGGATATGGTATGTCAATTTTACTGCAAAGGAACAACTAAACTCTCAAAAAGTGTACAAAACCAAAGGTAATTATTTGTAAGCTTCCGTGACCTGATGCTCAGGTACGCGCGCTATGTCAAAATTTCCTAGCGTTTCCGTGGCTGCCCAGGGTGATTTTCTCTGGTCATTTGGGAAAGTAGGGGATGTATCGGGGGGCGTGAAGCCTATGGTCACGAGAGGAGGTGAGAGGGTGGGGGTAAAATTTTGCTGGCGCGTATTGACTCACTCGCTGGTCTTCGTGACGAATCAAGCCTTCACTGAGTTGGCTCCCGAGCGCGGCCGCTGCCAGTGTAACTCTGACCCTGGTAGTAGAGGTGCGTTACCGCTCCCGTCTTCCGCACCGACATAGAGCACATCTCGCCATGCACGGTGTTTTAGCTTCACCCGAGCTCTTCTGTTAGATTCGTCTCGGTGACAGTAATTACGTGACTTGTGCACACTGTTCCTTGTATATTTTTGTGTAATTAGTGACCTATTTTTGCGTATTGTAACGTCAAGAGTTTAGGTTTGGTGCGAGATGTGCTCAGGCGTGAGTGCGTGACATTTCTGATTCTGTTGACTCACGCGATCACATTTCACGCACGCGCTGCGGTCGGTAGCAGCTGCCGAGCCGGCCAAGATGCAGGCTCCCGCCATGACAGAAGTTGTCGATAAATCTTTGATCGAGCGTCTAATTTTGGAGCACTCGGACCGTCTCGAGTTAGAAATTAATCACAAGGCTCGTGCGGACGCATGGAAATTTTATTTCCGCGTGCGTATTGATCATGTGCTGCGACCATTTGCTGTGTGCAAGGTGTGCTACAGAGTACTGCACTGTGACTCCCGTAGTGGCACAGCCAGCCTCCTGCGGCACCCCTGCAACCCGCTGTCAGAACGCTCCCCTGTCAACAGGGCGGTCAGACTCAATGCAAAACTGAAGCTCCCACCCGACAACGCTCTCAAGAAGGAAAATGTTCTAGAGACTATCATCAAGGGGGAAAGAGGGGAAAATGAAGTGTGTAGTTCACCAGCTACTTGTCCATCCCCTACCATTACGACGTCACCATCAACACAAACCACCACTCGGAAGAGGAAGGCTGGACCTCCACCACCTGTTTTCCCCATTGACTTGCAATTGCTTCCCCAAATAATGGCAGCAGCAAGTGTCCCACATCCCCTCGCTGCTCTTTATATCGCCAATGCCATGAACGCCAACGACCCTCAAAGTTTCCAGCACCTCCAGCAACAAATTCAGCAAATTCAAATCGATAGTATACTGAGAGGGCATCAACAACAGCAGCAGCAACAACTCAAAGAACAACAGGAGCAGCAGCAGCAACAACAACAGCAGCAACAGCAGCAGCAGCAACAACAGCAGTTTCTGCCTGTTCCTGAAGAAAATAAAAGGTGGTGTGGGAGTCCTGTCGAACCGAGTAGCAGCAGTTCCTTGTCTGTGCAGAGTGACGAGAACATGCAAATCACAGAAGACCCTGGTGGAGGAGTAGGAAACAACCTTCCAAAGGAGCTCGTCCAGCATTTGGTGAGCACAGGATCGTCTCGTGTCACTCTCCTCGAGAAGAACTCACCAGCCACAAATGGAGTGTGGCCAAGGTTCCTTCTCGTGATCGTGGATGGAGTTCCTAGGAACTACGCAACTTGCAAGAGCTGCCGTAAAGTTGTCACGTACTCACGCTACACGGGCACTGGAGGACTCTTGAGGCATCGATGCCCTGCATCCTTTACTCATCAGAGCCTCACTCCGCCTCATGACACATCGCCTCCTCCTCTGGTCAGGTGTGATGTGGCTGATGAAAGCATGGACACATACAACACGCCTCTCAGAGAGGTAAAGTCTGAAGAAAATTGCAATTCTAATCCAGGGATGGCCGGCGTCGCTCGAGCTTTGCTGCGCTACATGTGTCAAGATCTCGTGCCAGGCTCGTCCATTGATTCACCAGGCTTCCAGCAGCTTGTTATGTCGCTAATTAATTTAGGTGCTACTCACGCTACGGTCAAAGATAATATTCAGTCCATTCCGTCGTCACAATTACTGGAAGAACATTTAGAGCCACTGGCAGCTGTGTCCAGGGATAAATCGGCCAGACTTCTCCAAGACCAGCCACATTTATGTCTCTCCTGCCACCGGCCTGATTCAGAACTGCTTGCAGTCGCTGCACATTTCGTGACGCCAGAATTTCAGCTCAAAAGTCATGCTCTTGGCACCCGTAGAGTGACAGAAGGCGACACAACTGAGGACGCTTTGACTGCTTTGCTCTCAGAATGTCTCCAAGAATCCCCGTCTTTGTTGAGAGAACGTCGACTAACCGTGGTCAGCGATGACGGTTTATCTTCCCTGGGCACTCAAGTGCCGTGTTTATGGCACGCAACTGAGCGAACGCTCGCTGAGCTGAACAAACTTCCTGCTTACCTGCGAGTCAGCGAAGACACAACCGCTTTGCTGGAGTTCTTGGCTGACTCAGGAGTACCAGGGGTGAGCCAGCCTCCCAGAGACACCCCCCGGTGGGAGGCTTTACTACACGCCCTAACTTTTGTAGCTGTGAACTACGACCAAGTTTTGGCAGCTGTGCGAGCTGCACCAGGTGTGTCGCCTGACTTGGGAGATCAAGGTGGTTATCAGGAGCTTGCAAATCTGCTCGGCAAAGTGAGATTGTGTCTGACGAGCATCCGGGCGTCCGACCGACCCACCCTGAATCAAGCTGTGTTGTGTCGTGCCAAGCTCATCCACCTGTGCACTGCCCCTGCCAACACCACCGCCTGCAAGCTGCTACAGGAGCAGCTTCTGCCCCTCTTCCAGCAGGCCTTCAGTCCTTCCCCTCTGCATCTGGTGGCGAGCTTCCTGGACCCACGCTTCAAGAGCCTCAAGGTGGGTGCCTGTGTTAGAAGTTGAGCTATTTTTGACATCGACGCCATTGTTTTCGAAAGCGATGGGAATTACGTTCAAATTATTTACCGAAGGGTGTGTGGGATCAAAATATTGAACGCTTCAAGAGTCTCAAAGATGGGTTCCTGTGTTTGAAGTCGAGGCATTTTTGATATACACCCCGTTGTTCAGGAAAGCGATGGGAATTGCCTTTCCGAAGGTTGTGTAGGATTAAAATATTAAAAGGTTTTTGCGTAGATTAAAAATTAAGTTTCACGTATTCTAGGCGAGGTCTAATAGTTGACCTACTTAATACGTACTAGACGTCCTGATTGCATTATATTTTTAGCCTGAAACTTTTCTGCTGTCAGCAGTGTGTTGTTATTCATGTGACTGATTAAATATTATCCTCTTCTAAAAAACTCCCGTCTTCAGATGTACGCATGATTTTCATGGACACTGGGAATATTGGTATGCAACTCATTACACTTTTTATGACTAATTTTCTATTCGCAATAGGTTGTGGAATGAGTATTTCTATAAAATCCTACAGGAACTTAGTAGACTCAGTAGAGTCCGAAAATCAATGGATCCATATCATTTAATAGTTCAAGTTTAGCAGCTCGACGTGTTGCACGGCCCTTGTCTTAGTAATTTTTTCGTCAAAATCGGTGCAATGCTTGATTTCCACTGGCAAATACATGAAAAAATTCCCTGAGGACTTGCCCTTAATTCGATGCTTCCACTAAGAACATGCTTAAAAAAACTGGCGACGTCGCTACTTCGTTTTGGCTGCAGATTATACCCGCCACTGCAGCCCTGCAAACAGCTGACACTGATACTCTTACAAAATACTAGGAAGGAAGTGTAACTGACGGCGCTGATACTTGAAATGGTACATTTGTATCCAATTACTTGGGTGCAATTATTTCGTAATGTGCCCTCACAATACTAGGGATCCTTCATAGTCCAAACCGAATGCAGTTCAAACTTGGTGTTTTTTTTAAGTGTCCAGTGTTGGTAGCTGGACTATTTTCGGTATTCTTGCTGGTATAACTTGTCATTGGCTAGTGGTATAGTTCAGGATTGTGAAATTCATGTCGTAGTACTAGTGCTGCGTTAATGCTATAATTGCCTACACTCCTGGAAATGCTGGTCACGCTACATACTCTCCTGGAAATGCTGGTCACGCTACACTCCTGGAAATGCTGGTCACGCTACATACTCTCCTGGAAATGCTGGTCACGCTACACTCCTGGAAATGCTGGTCACGCTACATACACTCCTGGAAATGCCGGTCACGCTACACTCCTGGAAATGCTGGTCACGCTACACTCCTGGAAATGCTGGTCACGCTACATACACTCCTGGAAATGCTGGTCACGCTACACTCAGTAACAGACGGTGCAAGATGCTGTCAGCGGACAGCGCTATCTACACAAACATATTCTTATCTCTTGTCGCTCGTCAATTCATGTGGATAGCGTTCACGTCCTTCAACAAGAAGCATCGGTCGTGACCTGCATGCTTCTATGCTCTGCAGTCTGAATGTTCTTGCAACTTCCTAACAACATTCCATTGCCAACTTCTTTTGATGACGCATTCATCAACTTAAATGGTTGGGGCAGATGTATTGGTGAACACCGTTCAATTCCAAGTTAAAGTTTCACGCTTATTTTTGCCAATTCCTGGTCTGAATATATCTCATTCGACTGTTAACAGGCGTGGAAATGCTGCTGATAAAAGAGATAATAGCAAATGAACTAGGAACGAGAGGTTTGTATTGTCTACATTACGTTGTCCTTCATTTTAGTTCTTGTCGCAGTTTTGTTTATATCTCCTGTTGCCTTAACATTTACTTTTGTAGCATGATCGCTTTATTCATGTAAGATTTACTGTCAATAATTCTTGGTCTTCAGGACAATTTATATATGATGTCCATGAACTAGCAAGGTGTTTTAAGTGGCTGAACTTGCGAATAATAAATACGGTTAGCTCTGCCCCCCATTTTTATATATTCAGGATTTGTGATTTTCAATTATCCTTTCTGTGTATCTGATTGTATGAGTACGAATATTTAGTACGTTTGCTGTTCATTGTAGCTGAAGTTTCAATGTTTAAATTTGCTGGAATCTTTATTCATAAAACAGCGTTTGTTTATTCATAATACAACGTTTGTTGTTATACTAAAATATTTAATTTGCTTCCAGCGGCCGGTGATTGTGCTTTACATGTCTTCATCGAATAGTGTTTATGAAGTGACCATGTCACGCATGATAACATGCTCTCTTATCATCACAGCATGACGAGCTGCTCTCATGTTTGCGATAACAATACCCGTACACATATCTGGTCGGTCTTCTCGGTCTCGGATGTTCCTGGGTATTGCAAATACTATAATTATTAATGCATTGCGTGAGTGGATGTATCACAAAGTAAAATAAATTTTCTCTTCACCTCTGTATGTGTTTGATACGTTGAATCTCTTCACATAAGAAGTTTTAATTTCGAGTATAATGTGCACGATCGTGTTATTCAGCTTCTCCAACACGGTTTTTATTAAATCCTATACGCCTATATGTACAGTAGAAGTCTTTTTAACCGGCACCCATGGGACTTTGCAGTTGCCGGTTAATATCACCCAAGTAACCACAAACAATTCATAGACACACTAGACATAAAAAGAGAACAATATCAATTGCTTAAATCGGTTGAAGAAGAAAACACAATGAATAAATATATAAAGCTTGGCCAGCGAGTGCCGGTTTACAGGAATTCTACTGTATTACGTTAGGATGTATAGATTATTCATATGCAGCCGCTTTCTGGATGTCCTGTGAACGTCGCAGCTCACATTTATAATCCCCGTCATCAAGCGACTATGTGCAAAGTGAAACAATTTACCTGTTTCCAGGATATTACTTTTTTCCGTGTAGAGTAATGCTGAAGTCACGTGTTTCTGGTGATATAAACTTTCATTTTATTCGAAAGGTAATCAAAATAACTTTAATAAGTTAGTCGATTTTACTTCTATCCCCCAATGAACGACGCATTTATCTTTTTTTGGTTTAATTAGTTGAGATGAAGTGCCCTGAGTGACTCACTGTCAGACCAGCATTGCTGCTTGTGTGAACCTGAAACAAATTAATTTCTATATTTATTCAACATTTTCTCTTGCTCTTTCTAGGAAGTATCTGAGTTAGCGAATGTATTAATGTTTCGAATACTTTCTTGTTTACAAGTTTCTTTTTGTGCGAGGTGATGCTTTTCAAAGTAGTTCTAGCATTCCAGCTGAATTAAGAATAATAATCATTAAATTCCTTCATCACATTTATTTGAGGCAGTTTCTCACATTCTCTGTAACACTGAATTTAGAATTGAGTGTCGCTTTGGATAAGATTAATTTCAGTGTGCAATTGAAGTTACCATCTACGACAAGAAAGTTAGTTAACTTGACTTCAGATTTGCTCTGGATCATCTGTCTGCAGTGTCGCACTGATTGTGTAGTTGAGACTCGCCTCAAATACACGTTGAAAACGATAATTTTCGTTCACTAATGTTTCTAAACAACTCTTGGTTATTCTATCTTGTTTAGCCTTTTTATTTCCTTTCCGTACTCAACATGAAATGCACGCATTCTCCTATAGCCTCATACATACATCAATGCATGAGATTAACGTTGTTCCAGCTCGATTACTGCACAACACAGCTCATGTGTTGAACAAACCTCTACCTTGCTTCTAGTTCTGTTAATCATGTAATAAAAAGTATACATGATTAGTTTTTGATGTAGTTCTACGAACATGCACAAAAAACCTATGGTAGTTCTTGATCTTCGGAGTTATCCATGCTGCTGTTTTGATAATCTAATTTCTGGCAGTACGTGGACGTGTCATCCAGCAGTCTTTCGGAAATCCTGTTCCTAGTCATGAGTCTTGTTGTCTAGTCACTGGTTGAGGATAAAATTGTTATTATTTGCCTAAAATACTCCGAGATTGTTATATTTTTCATATACTAAATTCATACGAAATTTTTCGTGCAGCATGAACTTTATGGAAGTGTATTTCATACCTGGAGTCTCAGTTGATTCAGATGAAAAAAATGCGCGTTGTTCGTCGATTGTTTGTGTTCGACTACGTGAGTTAGAGATCAGGAGTTCTATGCTAGTAAGAAAGTACATGTCAAATATAGACATTCTAGGCGGTGGCCAAATGCTTACATTCTGTGTAGCCCAAATACTTGTATTCGTACTGAGCCAGTCCTACAAATATGCCGGACTGTAATAACAAATTCAGTAAAAGGCTTCATAAAGTGCCAACATAAACGCGATTGTGGTAAAAGGAATCGTTTTGTCTCGTTTTAAAGCAGTTTGTGACGCACACTTTATTGCGTCTTTGTAGTTGCCAAACTGACAGTTAAATTAACTTGTTAAATCGAAGTATGTTCCTAGCTGGGAAAGTGTCTGTTTGTAGTAACCAATATATTACACACAATAACACTTTCGTGATAAAACGACCGTAATCTTAAAACTACGATACTCACTTTTAAAGTGGAATGTGTGAAATAATGACGGTTTTCGATTCGAAAATAGCATTTGCCTCGTGTCAGTTATATTCTAAAAAGAGCTTAGCACTACTTTTTTAAATGTGTATAATGCTACATTTGAGGTAGATTGCTCAATTGATTTTGCAGATGCTTTTGGTGTTGACTGTCCTGGAATACCAAAACCAAGGCCGATTTTTGTATATTCCATTGTGTACTGATGTGGAGAGAAGATGAAGTATTAGTACAATTATTGAAAACATTTGAATAGACATGGATTACCTCAAAATTAGTATTGCAAGAACTACATCAACTATCGTAAATTACCAGTCGCAACACACCAGTTACTTCAAATTTTCCTTTGTTATAATTGAAGTTCGTATTGTATGTATGTAACACTAATTCAATGATCAGGTACCTGGTATCACGCATTTTAAAATCGTTAATTAAGCGATTTCTCATGAAAACACGATTGCTTGTTTCTCCTCGAATATAAGTAAGAGAGTGCTGTCGCTAGATATTTATGTTTATGAGTCATGAATACTGAATGTTAGATGCTATGAAAGATGTGCGTTCGGGCACTCATTGTAGTGGCTACCATTTAATAGACTAGTTATCACTGTACAGTAGGAGCTCTGTGACAGCAACACACTCATGTGTTGCGTACAAGTTGCACACAAGATCTTCTCGAGATCCCAATTTGTGTCACGCAGTTATCATGGAGGTTGTGCTTGTGTTTTACAGCCCTTAAGTTGTGAAGACACGGGTAGTTTGCGGGTGTCTTATGGATTTTTTGTTGCATGTGTTCATATGAGCATGGCAAAAAAATCATTCTGAAAATTGTTGAAAGAGTTTGGAGGTCCTTAGGATTGTCGTTCATTTCAGGTAAGGGAGAAGGGAAATTTTTCGTCACTCGACGTTATCAATCTCTTTTGGTTTGTATACCCTCTTAGAATTCAGGCATGACTACAAAGACTGCAAGAGCTGGAGCTCGATTCCCACACAGCGTGTCTGTGTGCTTAGGACTAACTGAACATGTAAGACGTCGGCCAAACGCAGCCCTGCTTAGCAAAGCGACATACCTGCATGAAAGTGATGTACACTAACTCTTCTTGGGACAGTAAACTCAAGGCCGATCCGTTCTTAAGGTCTCACTGTAACGGTGGTTCGCTAACCAACTCTGTTTTCTAAAGGTCAGGTCTCCAAGATGTCCACACAAAGTTACTCGACTTCTGGTCTCGTGTGTCTCGAATTCACAATTCAACACAAGCTCAAGACTCGGTGATCATTCTATGAAACTGTCTGAAACGAGCCTTTACCTGAACAAATGGAGAGCATTCCCAGAAAATCGATATCCTTGAATGGTGACTCATTTTTGTGATTGATCGAATATCTTCGGAGCCAAGCTTATCTTCTGAGATTGCATGCTGAGTGTCTACACTCGTCAGTAGACTGATTATAGGGGTTGTGAGAGCGTGTTAATTCAGGTGACTTCAGTATTCCAATTTTCCCTAGTAAGGATGGCCAACGTAACAACTTTACGGTAATTGTACAAGATTCTCCGTTACTGTACAACTTTTCCTCACTCCTCCTTCTCGTATGTTTGAACTTGTCAAGTTGTCTCCCTTTTCCAGCTACTACTGGTGAATTGCGTGAATATATATATATATATATATATATATATATATATATATATATATATATATATATATATACATACAGATATATATATATGTATTTACTCGTAGAACTCCTTAATTATAGTGCTCCTTCGTGCTTGTCAATTACAGAATTTTTTGCAATGCCTTCATCATTTTGACAGTGCATGAACGTCGGTAGATCTCAGGGTGTGTTAGCTTTCGGCCTAGTTTATTCTAACTACTTTTTTGAATCAATTATGGGTCATTTTTATCGAACAGGGGTCATTTTGCCGAGTGAGGATCACTTTGATCAAATAAGGGACATTTTTATCGAGTAAGAGTAATTTTATCAAGTCAGGGTCATTTTTTAAGTTCCTGTGTGTGGTTCGAGACTCTTGTCTTCACATTCATTAATCGAACTTGTGAAATATCTTACATAAAATAAACCAATTGATTTCATTCGTCATCAGTGACCGATGCATGACCAACGGAAGTATGGTCCTGTAGCTTCTGTCTGTTCAGTAATATCGTCATGAGGTTCAAGTTTGACACTCCAGGATCCATTCAGAATAACGTATTCACACGCGTGCTATGGTCATGGAATACGCGTGTTCTTCACCAGTCGAACATATAATTTTATTTGTGGATTCTATGGTAAGCACATTGCAGTGATCAAGAAGGTAGTAGGTGCATGAACAAGTTATTTATTTGCTTATTTAACGAGTCTCTGGGCTGAGTTTTGCGTCCGAAGGGAGAGTGGGATTCGTGCCTGGAGTGAGTGCAGGACGAAGCTGGATCGACCAGACGCTTTGTAGAGCAGCGAAGCTTTTGCTGTGCGGTGCATTGTGCAGCCTCAGTCTAGCACATGGGGCAAGACTTGCTGCTTCCATTGACAAACTTGAGCTTCTTCACAAAAACAAACTCACCACCACGCAAAAACTGTTCTGGAATTCGGCTCGATTGCTGGCTCTTGAAAATTCTCTACGTGGTTCAGATGAAAATAACTAGAAGTTTACAAGTGGTTCACACAAGCTACGATTTTGTGTAATATTTTAAGAATCTATGAAATCAAGTGAACTATGATTGCCTATTAAAAGGAAGTTCATTTACCTGAATGACAGGGTTAGATATATACGGTAAATTTAGGGTTTTCATCTTCTTTTGTGAACTATTCGTAAACAACCTGGAAAATGTAGCAAAAACAGAGTAATCAACTTTCTGAATTATATTATCTGCTTAATGTTGTATATTAATGAAGATATTAAGTGCAGTATGATTAGGATTCTTTTTTCACCCTGATTTCAAGATGTACTTGAAAGATAGATTTTATGCATTTATTTGAATTTCTAATTTTTTACATTGTTATACACTATGCATGCATTGAGTGTAGAAAAAAGATTACGTACATTATGCTTGCATACTTCATATACACCGAAAACAGGATGAATCTAACGCATATCTAGTACATGTGTTTTTTTCACGTGTTCTACATACTTTAGTGTAAAAATGTTCGTATTCATGTCACACGTGAGTCATGTTGCCGTGGTAATCGTGGTAATTGTGTTATGGTAGCACTTTTATGTTAGTGGCAATGATGATGCATTCTATTACTTTAGAGGCAATGATGATGCATACTTTTACTTTAGAGGCAATGATGATGCATTCTATTACTTTAGAGGCAATGATGATGCATACTTTTACCTTAGAGGCAATGATGATGCATACTTTTACTTTAGTGGCAATGATGATGCATTCTATTACTTTAGAAGCAATGATGGTGCATACATTTACCTTAGAGGCAATGATGATGCATACTTTTACTTTAGTGGCAATGATGATGCATTCTATTACTTTAGAGGCAATGATGATGCATACTTTTACTTTAGAGGCAATGATGATGCATTCTATTACTTTAGAGGCAACTGTGATAGACAATTGGGAAATGTGCTGCGTACTTTGGTCTGAAATCTAAAAAAAATCGCCCATTGGTGCTGTTGCAGACTTCATACGTTGCACCTTTCAAAGAAAGTAATTTTTTATGTATTGTTAGTACTTCTTACATAACTGGTTCTGAGAAAGATTAACTAATATTTGTTATACCTCACAAATTTAGACTTTCGAGATTATTTGATATATATAAATATCAATTTTTTTATACTTAGCCTCTGCCACCACCGTCACCATGTTGAGCCCCTGTGTTCACATCATACTGATTACATGTGTACTCGGATTCCTCTTCTTGACTTGCCTAGCATACCACTAGTAACTTACGCGTTTTTTGATGACTGGTGCATAAGTTCAGCCTATCAGAAAAATTTCCTGAAGCAATATGGCAAGTTTCGTATGGTGTTGAGCTGCAGCTTATGTTACTTGAATCTTTTGCACGTGATGTGCAGCAATTGCTGCCTCGCGTTCGCTTCTTCTACACGGCCATGTTTAGCTTCTGTTTGTCGCTTACTTACGGCTTTCAAAATGACGGTATTACAATTATTACATGTGTACATCTTATGTGATTCTATATAGACTGTGAATAGAGTGAATGCATTTGTATCTAGAGATTTTCCTAAGTCATTCGTATAGTTGCCTTCATTGGAGGTCAGATCTCTCTTCTCTCTTAATGCACTCACGTTTCCATGTTTGTTTTGCCTGGCCAGAATAGATGAATGGACGGCTCTAGAGCTCCATTCTGGAAGATTCTTAGCGTTCTTTAAGCGTGTGTGAATGACGGTTTTAATACTGTCTACTTGAGAAGCCCAGTCTCCTCCGTGCATTTTCCATCTAGTATAGACGTGCGGGAAATGTTCAACTTTTTACTCGGCCAATTCTACATTCTTTGGTCAGTGTCGTTTCTCTCGAGTAAGGCCGCTGAAGAAAAGTTGGTTTGTCGGCAGCTTATTTAGGCGGAGCAAAGTAACGCGCCGCCCACTGACCTGCTATCTGTTGTGATGCTCCTCCTTGATGTGGAGTGCGTACTTCACGAGTAAGTTTTGACTGCTTGAACAGCTATCGAACTTTAAAGTTTTTTCATGAGCTATGAATCTGACACGCTCTCGGTGGAAAATCGCAAATCTGTGAGTGATAATAATCGTATGCCTGTTTTGCTCACTAGCGCCCCAGATGCAATTGGAGCGGTTCTACTGAGGGATAGTTGAGTATGTCTACGAATAAGCGAGTCATGCGTCCAGAAAAAAGTATACGGTTGTGCAGGGAGTAAAAAATGACTTTTAACAAAGTGGAGAGTGTGGCAATGTGCCTGGGTATTGAAGTGCTCATTACAGGGAGGCTTTTGTCTACTGTGTAGTACTGTATAACATTGTGGTGGATGTAATTTTATCTCAGTTAATCTATTATTTCAAGTTTACCTGGGTGCATTTAATTTTTAATACCGAGTGTTTATTGTTTATTACTGATATGGAAAAATCATCTACATCAGGTTTCATTTGTGTGGCTCTCTGTCATTGTACACTGACTTGATTCACCGGGATTCATCTTTAACACATTTCGTGGGAAGTGACCCACCGGTAATGGTAATCGCAGGAAACGTGTTAATAAAATTGAAACTATTAGAACTAATTCTGTTAAAAATTCAAACATATGAAAACCTAGTCAGAAACTGTAAACTGGCAACCTTGAACAAAAAATTGTATGCTTCATCAAACACGGTTTTATATAAAAGCTTTATACATGAATCCAACGCGTCTACGAATCATTTGAGCGAGCGTTAGACAGGCATTCTTGCACAGGATTGTCATACGGAATGTGAAGGCAGTGGTTACGCCACACGTAATTATTTCAGCATTTTCCTGTAAGTTCGGGTGATCTCCAGTACAACATTCATGCCGGACGAGGTGAACTGTAAACGGAGCTGACGATTTTGAACTTGCCTTCCACCCACGTTGTCTTACTGGACCAGGATTTTGTTCTGTATCTTGAGCAATCATCCTTACTGCCACAGAGATACAGCTATCACTGGATCATATGCTGGATGTAACCACGTGCTTAACTTTCTTGCAGAAGTCTCGCACTTGCTTATGAGCTCAACTGTGACATTTTTTGCTCTACGCTGCTCGACCGTCTCGTCCTTCTCGAGCTGTCGATCTTACTCTTGTTTGTACTGCGCACTAGTGGTATAGACTATTACTTGTACTGCGCACTAGTGGTATAGACTGTTACTTGTACTGCGCACTAGTGGTATAGACTGTTACTTGTACTGCGCACTAGTGGTATAGACTGTTACTTGTACTGCGCACTAGTGGTATAGACTGTTACTTGTACTACAAGTACAAGACCCTAACACAAAGACTCAACATAAACAAGTCCTCGACTATAAACGAGCAAACTTCGAACTAATGAAAGAAGAGCTTGGCAGC
>VCRD01000393.1:284151-294653 GCA_006783055.1 Trinorchestia longiramus
TCACGTCAACATCCACACGTGTGTCACGTCAACATCCACACACGTGTGTCACGTCAACATCCACACACGTGTGCCACGTCAACATCCACACAGGTGTGCCACGTCAACATCCACACAGGTGTGTCACGTCAACATCCACACACGTGTGCCATCAACATCTACACGTGCCTGTGTTTCAAAAATCTTAGTGTCAGACTCTCGCAGTTTTATTGCTGCGCTGCAGTCGCTGCATTTACTGAATCTTGACTACAAGCTTCGTTCAGTACACAGTGGTCGCTTTTACGTTACGCTATTTGTATTACTATTGTATTAATTTTGCTCGTAATTACGCATGAGTAAAATTTATTCTGTACTTAATCATGTTTTGTCATCGTTAGCGTATGCTCAGAAGAACCTTCCAAAAGTATTATCTTGTCTTATTTTGGTTGGATATCACTGAAAGAAGAAAAAGCTTGGTAACTTTCAGACGTTCTTCTTGATGGAAGGCAGGCAAATAATGCTTGATCTCACGGTAGTTCTGAGTGCACATTGACTTACTTGTCCTTGCCTGTCGTGTGAGCATGAGCGTAAAGTTTCCTTATACTGTATGTATGTTCTACAACGCGATTCTTTTGCAATCATGGGTCCATAAGATGACATCGATGCTGCACAGTGATGAGGTTTGCATCTCCAAGACACCACTTGGCTGTCCGACCCACACCTTCTTGTGTCGTTGTCTAAAAGGTGAACGATTTGGTAACAACTTTTGCGTTTAACTTTGCACAAGGAAACGAGTTTATCAGTGGATTTCTAACAACAGTTAAAACTGAACACCAGGCACTAATATTTTTATTGTTGCAAATCTCAAAGCATGTATTTACTTGTGACTATAAGGCTTGTATCACTGACGCACAATAACGCTTAAGAAAAGACCAAAGCATCAATGTCGATCATTTATAGTGTCACTTAGTATAGGATCATTCTTATTGGTTTGGGTATTGTTGACGGCATCAGGTATGGAGATCTGTTCACAATAACGTATGTCTGTTTTTATTGGTCATATTTTGTTATTGATTTATCTATAAATTTCCTTATAATGATCTGTGTGGGTCCAGAAAACTAAAAACGAGGGTTGCGTGCACTAAGCAAAGCTCTGTTTTACAAATGGCGTATGTTAAGAACCGATTTACTACTTCACGTGCTCATATATACTTTGGTATGCATTTTAGCTGTAGTGAGTTGTCTTAATGCAGGACTTTGTAGCTTTACCGTGCCGCCAACCCGGTCTGTAGTCTCTTGCTTTCTTGGATGTTACCACAGTCTCAAACCTACATAGTTATGAGCGCTAAATCCTCGTAGGTAGCAGCAGCGCTAACCTCCTGTATCCCAAACTCAGTCTTCCATCATGAGGCTGCGTGTGTGTGTGAACACTTCATGATCTACGTGCTGGAAGATATACGAGTATTACTTAAATTTATTGCATATACATGTTAAAGTTTGACTTCCTGAAGGTCCAAATATAAACTTGTTTGATTATGATTAACTACCCTCGTGTAAAATGGCTTCATTTAAGTGATGAATTAAATTGAACTTGTATTTTTAAGAAGTTATCGTATGCAAATTCAATTATTCGTTTTGTAAAGCTCTTTGAATGAGACTTTTAGTTGTGCAATACACGAACATGAGTAAATGAAGTTCAGTGTTGGGACACCCCGTCATATGTACACCAAAATAACAAAGTATCTTTCAAGAAGCTAATGTACTGCACCTCTTTTAACACATCTCATTTAGGGACACAAAATCTCAATGGTGATGTGTTGTGGTGACTGAACATCTGAACATCATTGAGTGACTGAACATCTGAACATCATTGATGTGTTGTGGTGACTGAACATCTGAACATCATTGATGTGTTGTGGTGACTGAACATCTGAACATCATTGATGTGTTATGGTGACAACATCTGAGGTTGTTGGTGCGGACATAAAAGTTCTGAACTTCGTTTTCGAGAAAAGAATCGCACCACTCTGAAAATTTCGAGCATTATCAGTCAACATGCGTTTTAAAAATGCTGTTAGTTTATATTAATTAAAAGTGATGAATGCGTGATTTGTAATCTAGTTTGTATTCTCGTGTTTGCATATTTAATATTTCCAGTAAATGTTTTCACAAATATGATACTTATGGAGAGCTAAACTTTTAAAGCTGGTTTTCAAATGCTTAAAGTAAACATGTTCCATTTTATGGATATATTTCTTGCTTGTAAGTTTCACATAAATATGCGTTTGAAGTAAAACAATGAACTTCTGTAGGTTAAAATTGAATTTACTATGTGTAAAGTCTATGCATCAATGTTCCTAACGAAGTTATAAAACTTTTGTATGTATATTCGTGACATTTCAGAGGCTTTGATGCATAAATTGAGGAATTCATTCACACGGAGCGTTGAATCACCAGTTTACAATAGTGTACATCTCGTCTAATTGTGTGGTCGTGTTAGAGCATAGTTCAGAACACACACTGGACTGTCAGTATGCTCGATCATCACATCTGCCGTGGTGATTCACTTTCGATTCGCTCTATAATGAGACCTATAGCTAATCTCATGCTGGAATGTTAGCCAATGAGTGTCCTAGTCCGGCGTGCTCTGCATAATAACCTTTGTTAGGAACCTCCAAGCAATTTCGGACAGTGGTCAGGTCTATGAATGCGGCATCTATTGTTCTGTGTATTCTCTAAAGCTTGTGCTGCGAAATTAGTTGAGCTCCTGGTTTTTTTATTTTTGGGTCTGAGATCAGTGAATGTTTTCACGGGAATAGCACCATCACTCTTTCATGATTCTGAACTTTGCAAACTCGCACATTGATAGACTTGCAAAACATAGGCTTATTTCGTACTTGTTAATTTTCAAATTTTCATTCCGCTAGGTACATGAGTGCTCTGCTCATGTTTCTTCCTTGAAAATACTTTCCGTCGCTGCTTGATGTGGTCACCTCAAGGGCATTACTTTTATGGCCATGATGGAAATTTGTGTACATGAACTTCCTAAAATTTACGACTTGCGTCTGTAATTTTTGGTACAATTTGAAATTTAAGTAATTTTTAAATAAAAATAAGACTACAGAGAATGTAAAGCGATGTTCAATATGTGAAATGAGTTATGAATCTGTGAAGTTAAATTAGTCATGTTTATAATGCAGGGGCATGCAGAGTAGAGACATTGTCCTTGTACAACACACGTCGGAATTCAGAAAGGGACTCTGCACACGCGTCTGTGTTACGTCATAGAGCTGATCTCTTCAATAGAGACATACTCTCAGTGTCTGTCCTCGTCGATATGTTTAAAAGCAAGCGGTTTGAGAGTAACGCAAGCCGCCACCACACAACAGCGTTAGAGGATCGAGAAGTTTATTCTGCAGTTGCGTTTGTTCTTTACTTGTCTCTGTGACTCGTGAGGGAAGCTAAAGTGCTGTGCAAGGGATCGAACCAACTCACTTCCCTCGTTATTATCGTCGACACGTTACATTTTCTGCTCATTGTAAATCTTCATCTTTTAGATGCAAGCGTGACAACGCAGTCTCTGTAGTTCACAGCTCAGTGATGCAGTGAACTCTCGTTGAACATCACAGCATACTTGCTTACTGCTCCAACACTCTGCATAATACAGGGTCTCCCTAAACAAATGTAATCACTCTATTGCTACCCACTAGTTGGAGGAGAATTCAAATTTTTCTTTTGTGACATTATTTTCTTTAACTTACTGTTATTTTCTTCAATTGAACTCATTAGACTTGTATTTGTGTCGAAAAACACCTAAAAAGAAATGTGAAAGTAATGGAGTCAAAGAGTGAATTTGAACATATTTTTAAGACACTCCATCGCAGGTGTTACGTTGTGTCGTACTCAGAATGACTCATTTATGATAACTTGGATTACCTTATTTTAATGTGGTTCTCTGTGTATTTTTTTCTGAAAGTATTATGAACTCGGATATGTTTTAAGTTCCAGCATAGACCTCAAAAGAATGTCAACCAATGCATTATGTTCTCTTCTTATGTGCGTTGACATGTTATACTTTAAAAATTACTTTTCAATATTCAAAGAAGAAATTTACATGTGTAAGCTTGACTTGAAGGCCATCGGACCTACTTGTATATAGCAGTCTGAGTCTCAACTTTTACATTTTGTCAACTTTTTATTTTAGTTTTTCGTGGTGATTCTTGAATTTAGTTATTTACATTGGATGTCTTGCATCTAGTTGAGCATAATATTGTTCTAGTACCGTGTAACTACTGTGTACAGGATGGGTACATACTCACTTGAAATTATGTTGTGGGCGCTCAGAGGACTCTTTAACTCGAATAGAATTTGCTATAGAAACATTTAATTGTACCTTCAGGTGCAGTTTGTTTCGAATAGTTGGCATCACTCGATTGGTATCGATAAAAGGTTCATATTTTTAAAGATAACAAACATTAATTAATGTACTACCTTTAGTAATGGGAGCACACGGATGAAATACCTGAATATAATTTTAAAATTTGATGAAGGATCGTTTATGCGAGCATAATAACTTAGAAGGGAAATTATCATTCTGTTTACACTTTCTTATCATCTGCTAGGGAATTAAGTCCAACTTTCTTATTTTTCGCGAACATCAAAAACGAAAAGAAGACTGAAATTTGAAGTGAAAATTGAATAAAAGAATGGTGTCCTGTGCATGATTTTCAGTGATTTATGTCAGTGTAAATTTTAATTAGTCGGGATGCATCTTCTCATTCGTTGATGAAGGCATGGGGGAAAACAATGCATGTTTATTAGCTGACTTATCTACTTGGACTTGTGTCACAGTCACCTACAGCAAAGCTTCAAACATTTACATCCTCAATGCTGTACTCAGACTAGAAATATACAGCGAGAATGCTTTCTGCGTCCGCCACCCAGAAAGGTCTTTAGAGTTGATGGGAATATTCCCACGAGTGCTGGAATTTTAAGAATGTGCTTTCACTCTAGAGGGACGATGGGAGCTTCCAGTTTTGAGGAATAGCTTTGTCTGATATACAGTGAATGGAGTCTCTTCCACCTACTACTGCTGCCCTTGTGCATAGATGCTCAGTATGGTATGATTCTGTGCTTTATTGTATTACAACTGTCACACGTACGTGTAGTCATGTACACATGTAATCATGTACGGGATAGTTGTCATGTACACATGTAATCATGTACAGAACAGGATCCCCGTGTTCTCACACTGTGAACGTAATCCAACGCACAATGATGATGACATCGGTGTACAGAGCGTAATTTTTAAAGCTCTTGTATACTCGCAGTTACAACTTCCTGCTTGATGCTGGAGACTTTAAAGCTTAGGACACTTTTGTCTCATTATTTCTCAGAGGAAGGCAACTGGTTGCACCGAATCTTTAGTTCATGCACTTTTTAATTCACCGTGGAAGTCCTAGCCGTTGAAGCTTTTCCCAAATTAGTGACATTTGAGCACGTTGTTTTCCGTCGGGTTTCACTTCTATGATCCTGTGCTGTGTGAACTTCACGGCTGTGCTGCATGAACTTCACGGTTGTGCTGCATGAACTTCACGGCTGTGCTGTGTGAACTTCACGGTTGTGCTGTGTGAATTTCACGGCTGTGCTGTGTGAATTTCACGGCTGTGCTGTATGAACTTCACGGCTATGCAGTATGAACTTCACGGCTGTGCTCTGTGAACTTCACGGCTGTGCTGTGTGAACTTCATCAGAGTTGAAATGAAGTCCTGCTCGAAAATCGTTCACGGCTTCGATGTAAGTTTGAGAGGCATAGGAATCCTGCCGTGTGATGCCAGCATTGTGGGAGTGACTTCAGGGCTGAAGTTTCCTTCTTCATTGAAGCAGACCGCAATGAACAATAATTTAAAGATAAACTGAAGGAACTAGAATATTTTTTTGTAAATTTTTAACTTTCTAACCTACATATACAATCGACTATGTATCTCCATCTCTCTGTATCTGTGTGTGTCCGTCCCTTTACTTCCTATCTATTAATGAAGAAAAATTATTGAACTGAAATCAGAACGGGTATGCATGTATTACAAGCATTGTATTGTGGATACCAATGGCACCGGATCACTATAAAACACGCCATTTGTTCCGTTAACTTTCTTCTCTTACACAGCCATGTTATGGTTAGGTAAGATACAAAATGAAAGTTCTCTATATATTCAAGAAAAATATTCTGATTCTGATAGCACCACGGGTAAAACTGAAAAAGGTATTTATTTCATAGATCCTTAATTTTCTTACTTTTGATTCAAGGAATTTTAACGGGTACTATCTGAGTCACGTTATGGTTGGATACGATGCACAATGATAGTCCTGTATATATCAATGAAAAGTGTTCATTTAAAACACAATAATTCGTCGTAAATATTCAATGCATTTATCTTTAGAATAGTTTCAAGTTCGTCAAATCTAAATCGTGGAAATTCCACGGGAACTGGCTAGTAAAGAATATTAGTAAGGAAAAGGGCGTTCAAAGAAAACTTGTAACATTTTTCAGTTTTTTGTTGAAAAGGAGGGATATTATGTTGATGCCTTCTGCAGCTGCTGACGTATGACTGATGAAGAGATGAGAAGGATTTCTGTTTCAGTTCTGATACCTGAACAACTGACAACTTAATTTTGGTCGTGTAGTGATCAAATGTTCTCCGTGGCAGTGGAACTTCGTCACACACACAAGGAACAATTGTTAAGCTGTCGTAACCGTTGCGTGCTGGACTCAGTGTTTGTGTTCAGCAAAATGAAAGCGTGCAAACTTTGTCTTGCGAGCTATTACATTTGGCAATTTAGGAAAAAATAACTTAGATACGACTTGACAAACTTCATGGTCATCTTATTTGGAATGGAAAGTTTGAAAATGAACGACATATACCTGACTTCTTTACTCGTCAGTATAGCTTTCAGGTCATCCTTCTGGAAAAACACCTGAAAGTACAACAGTGTAATCGTTAGTGCAATTTGTCTCTGAATTAACTGTTACACAAAGGGAATCAGTCCCTTAAGTAATTTTTGTTGTTGAGGTAAAGAAAGTTTACGCATAGAACTCAAAATTTTCAGCGATGCAGTGAAATATTTCTTGATTAGTAGAGTACGTTCCAAAATAGCTAGGAAATTTGATGTGTTAATGTTTGTAGTAAAACTCAGCACACGCTGCTCGTAATGGATACAAGTGAAGTTCTTATTTTGCTACTAATTGAAAGAGCTTATGGAAATACTAGGAGCAATTCTTCTAGCGAGATGTTGCTCGTGCTCGCCGTAATTACTTCTGCAATTTGGAGTCGCAGATTGTGCTCTTATGCAGCGCTTAAAAGCACCGCTGCTATAAACACATGCAAATCTGCTCTGTTTTTGCACTCCTATTCTTGAAAAGTTAACATTTGCGGTGCTTTAGTATCATAAATGCCATCTCGGTAAAATCATGTGGTAAAAGACTCGCAACTCCTAAAACAGGTATCATAAGAGAAAAGAAAAACCAATGTATTTTCAGTAAAGTTGATGCATAAAATGTGGCACAACATTGGTTTTTAAATATCTTAATATAATATCCTCAGGTCGTAGATATTATGTAGTAGATTTTATAAAAGCGACGTCTGCGCTTGAATCACTCGCGGAAAACTTGAAAATAAAAGTATATAGAACTGAAAACGGCAGTCTAACTCAACAATGTCTTATAACGAAATA
The DNA here is from genome assembly GCA_006783055.1 of Trinorchestia longiramus. NCBI lineage: Eukaryota > Metazoa > Arthropoda > Malacostraca > Amphipoda > Talitridae > Trinorchestia > Trinorchestia longiramus. The sequence continues at coordinate 291,862 of VCRD01000393.1, forward strand.
TTTTGACTGTATCTTGGTGGGTTAAGAACGTTGCAGGGTTTCTTGGCTTTTGTTCATACAAAGTCGTTGCGTGGATAAACAGGCCACGTGGCGGATAAGGGGATAAATAGCGATGTCCTTGCGCCAAAACACATCACTGCGGCGTGACTACTCACAAAAAATGTAATTCCTTAGTCGTCTTTGAAAGATCATCTTCAGTAGTACAAGAACTTGTGTGACAGCTTCTGCTTACGTACGCATTTCTGAGCTGCTCCTACGGTGCATCACACACCCGAACTGAGGACTGTTTAAGTCACGTGTACGTTGGAGTTTGTACGGAAAGATTTGGTTCATCTGAGGCAGAATAAAGTTTGTTGCTGGGAGCTGGTGACGAGTGGATAAAAGTAATGTGCTAACAGTTTTTCCTACGCTCAAAGTTAGTTCATTTATCGAAATTTCATTACCTATAGATGGATAATTCTTAAATTTATTTTCTTTGAAATTATTTTGAAAAATATGGTAAATATTCCTGTTTTTCTCTGAGAATATTTTGTCACATTTTCTTTGTTAGACATGCGTAGCCACGTGCGTGGCTACGCATGCTGAATTCTTGCTCGTGTTTTGTTTTCTTGAATGCGAAAGGTTCTTCATCATCTGGAGTGATAAAAGCCTTCCTTCCTCTCATATTTGTTTACTAATAAACGAAAGAAATTCTTAAATTTTTGATAGTTTTTAAGCTGTCTTTACAGACTTTTCATTAGTTGTATAATTAGCAAGAACATACAAGAAAGTCTACTGTTTGTGTTTTGTGTTTGTTCGTACGTGAGATGCAGAAACATTCGTCCCAACTATAGTACTATTGCAGCCTGCTCCTCTATATACTTCATAAATCCACGTTCTACCAGCAGTCCTGCAATGCTTACAACCTATCCATTTTAAATCTTTAATCAGTTTAAGGTAGTATTTTGTTTGTATCACCGAAAATTAAAGCTGTGAATCTGCAGCTTTGCTGCTGGTGGGCGTCTGTTACGAAACTGTGATGCATTCAACTGAGTTGCATTTCCTCCCCAGTGCTTCTCTGAGTCTAGTCTGGCACTGCAGGACGAGTTCTAGAACATATTCTTAAGAGTAAAATCTTTCATGCAACATCTTATGTAACATCGAGTGATAAATCTTTGTGGCCAGGATTGTTGTTTATTCCACGGGTATTTAATATCATCCTATTTATTTTTTAATTTGTAAAACCTCGAAGTGTTGTCATTTTTTGGTTCTTATTCGTACTATCATGTCCCTGAAATAATTCTTTGGAAATAAGACCTGCCATTCTTTAACTCGGGAAAAAATTCTGTGTTCCAATAAGGCACATGGCCGACTAGGAGACTGCCAATCGCGGATATATTGCGTTACATGCAAGTTATTGTGTTGTAATTATCGTACACTCGTTAATAATAATTACTTAGTTGTGCACGACCGTACTTTGTAAGTTGAACGAGCTCGCGTTCATGTATGAGGCCACATTTATTTAGTGCTTCCTCTTGCGATTTGTGATACTGATGCCCAGGTAAACTATGGCCACCAGTGTTGAAAATAGTCTACGGGATTTTACCGACTGGCTTCGCTGTTTTATAATTTCAATGTATTATTTCCCTATGACTTTCATTATTTTTGCCAGAAATTTTGACATTGCCATGCGGCATTACCTCGAAACAAAAACTGTTGTCTTAAAATTAATTGAAAACTGATGTGTATAAAATTAATAACTATAACATTGAGTTGTCAGTAAGCTGAATACCTTCACAGATTCTTGAGGTAACGGTAATTTTCCCTCTTATAGACTTCAAAAGTGTTCAAAATTAAACTTTTTACTTTTTAGCTTGCGTTACATTTCACGAAGCTGATTCTGTAGTAGTAGTACAATAATGCAGTAATTGCTGTATGTGAATTTTAATTTCTTTACCAACTCTCCGCTGAAATTTGTTGAGAATAACCGATGTGAGTGGTAACTAAAATGTTGGCTTTGTTTGCAATGTTGAGGTGAGATGTGAACAGCAACTTCACAGCTGTAACATCCAACATTAAAGTCTTCTCTTACATCTTTATTCACCCGCACATTAACTCTGTCTAACCTAACTCGTGTTCTTTCAAATTATAGAAGAGATTCTGTACGTGTTTCGTCATAGCGACTGCTAGCTATGTGTTCATTCCTCTCTGCATTATTATACAATTTCTACAACCAATGAAACCTTATTGAAATTTGTCATTCAAAAAGATAATTAATATATAAAGTTACCACTCGACTTGAATGCGTTACTGAGAACCAATGAATTTACCAAAGAATATTTAATTCTCTTTGTTATTTTAACAGGAGATTAACTTTTTTGACGGTGGGAAATCCTTTTAATATAAGAAATTAGGTGCTAAGATCTGGGAAACTTTTCTTAGCTCTTCTACTTGGCTTCTGGAAGGTAAAGTGTCTCCACATCTGCGAACTTGTGCACGGGTTAACAAAAAGCCAGAACTTGTGCAAACTTCATGCAATCCAAGTTTCACGTGACGCAAACTTTATACAATGGAAACTTAATTCGATGCAAATTTAATGCAATGCAAGCTTCATGCAATGCAAGCTTCATGCAAAAGCTTCATGCAACGCAAGCTTCATGCAACGTAAACTTCATGCAACGCAAACTTCATGCAACGCAAACTTCATGCAACGCAAACTTCATGCAACGCAAACTTCATGCAACGCAAACTTCATGCAACGCAAACTTCATGCAACGCAAACTTCATGCAACGCAAGCTTCATGCAACGCAAG